>JAODAL010058463.1:0-22078 GCA_025379985.1 Phyllomedusa bahiana
GGGGAAACTGTTAAGGAAGAAAGATCATAGGAATCACTGTCCAAGGTTGTGTTAAATGGCATGAAATTATGTGAACCCTGAATCCTCTATTGCCTTAGTTGTCCCTTTACTGGGAAATCAATGTGTGCATGATCCCTATACTGTATTATCACTGTGTGCATTATTTCTGGACTATGACATCACTGTGTGCATTATCCCTGTATTGTGTTATCACTTTGTGTATTATCTATGGACTGTGACATCACTATGAACATTATATCTGTACTGTAATATCACTGTGTGCATGATCCCTGTACTTTGATATCACTGTGTGTCATCTATCTATGGACTGCGTCCCACGGTGTGCATTTTCCTGCACTTGACCCCATGTGACATTTTTGACTGTGCATCACTTTTAGATATTATATGCTGGTTTTTTGGTTTTTCCCGATCTTGGATTGGATTTGGTGTCTCCAGTATTGGAGTTGGATTAGGGGGATTTCCAGATAGTTGGGTGCTGAATTATTGGGATCTCCAGATCACTGAATGCTGGATTATTAGAATCTCAAGATCATTGGGCGTAGTTTTAGGTCTCCCCTTTAATCTGGATTTTTAGGATTCATGAATGCTGGGATTATTAGGATCCCCTGAATGGGGGATTTTAGGATCTCCACGAAAGCTGGATTATGGGGGTCTCCATGAAAGTGGATTATTGGTCTCCACTGAAGTGGATTTTGGGGATTTCCACTGAATGCTGGATTATGGGGATCTCCCCTGAAGTGGATTATTGGATCCTCACTGAATGCTGGATTATTGGATCTCCACTGAATGCTGGATTATGGGATCTCCACTGAATGTGGATTATTAGGATCTTCCTGAATGCTGGATTATTAGGTTCTCCATCTGAATGCTGGATTATAGGGGATCTCCATTGAATGCTGGATTATTAGGTTCTCCCTGAATGCTGGATTATGCGGATGTCCACTGAATGCTGGATTATGGGGATCTCCACTGAATGCTGGATTATTAGGATCTCCACTGAATGCTGGATTATTAGGATCTCCACTGAATGCTGGATTATTAGGATCTCCCCTGAATGCTGGATTATTAGGATCTCCACTGAATGCTGGATTATTAGGTTCTCCACTGAATGCTGGATTATGAGGATTTCCACTGAATGCTGGATTATTAGGATCTCCACTGAATGCTGGATTATGGGGATCTCCAGATCATTGCATGCTGGATTATGAGGATTATGGTCATCATACTACCTACTGGTTTATCTGGACCATTACTTCTATCTGCTGGTTTATTTAGACCTGCTTCTCTTGATATGGGACGTCTTCATCATGAATCCTAGTATTGCCAATTATGGGGTCATCGACAAAGGGACGTCAGCCTTTTCTTCTATCATTATCATATTGTTTGATTTGATTGATTGTGTCCTATATGTTTCCCTTGCACCTATATTTGGTCCCTGATGATCTTCTATAGGCAGGTTTAACGCTTTGGATTATGGTCATTTAGCTATTTGGAACAAATTTTTGGTTATTGTATATTATGTTCCAATGTAGCTGTATCTTTATTTGTATAGGGAATAATTGTTGTTGTTCTATTTTGTAATTTGTTCTGTGGGCCCTTCACATGTTTACACTAGGGCTTTATTAGGATTTGGTAGTCTAGGTTCCTGGTAGGGGCGTCCTTGTCAGGGCGACTATTGTCTGATAGGTAGTTTATAGTGTTTTGAGGGATTAGTGTAGGGTACATTTTAGGCGCTATTTTTGATACTATAGTTTTTATATTGCTGATCATTAAAAGTTATATTTCATTGTGTCCTAGGTATATACAGTATTTTGTAGTTTTTCGTGTTATTGAATTTGTATAACCGGGTTGAGTTATCTTTTGGGATTGCCTTGCCCGTTTATTTTGTAGAGGCTTTTGTGGTTTTTTCATTATTGGGATCTCCAGATTATTGGATGCTGGATTATTAGGATCTCTAGATCATTGGACGCTGGATTATGGGTATTTCGAGATCACTGAATGTTGGATTATTGGGATCTCCAGATCATCAAATGCTGGATTATTAGGATCTCCAGATCATTGGATGCTGGATTGTGGGGATCTCCGGGTCACTGAATGTTGGATTACTGGAATCTCAAAATCATTGAATGCTGGATTATTGGGATTTCCAGATCATTGGATGATAGATTATTAGGATTTCTACTGAAAGTTGGATTATTAGGATCTCCAGATCATTGGATGCTGGATTATGGGTATTTCCAGATCATTGGATGCTGGATTATTAGGATCTCTAGATCATTGGATGTTGGATTATGGGGATCTGCAGATCATTGGATGCTGGATTATGGGGATCTGCAGATCATTAGATGCTGGATTATGGGGATCTCCAGATCATTGGATGCTGGATTATGGGGATCTCCAGATCATTGGATGCTGGATTATGGGGATCTCCAGATCATTGGATGCTGGATTATGGGGATCTCCAGATCATTGGATGCTGGATTATGGGGATCTCCAGATCATTGGATGCTGGATTATGGGGATCTCCAGATCATTGGATGATGGATTATGGGGATTCCAGATCATTGGATGCTGGATTATGGGGATCTGCAGATCATTGGATGCTGGATTATGGGGATTTCCAGATCATTGGATGCTGGATTATTAGGATCTCTAGATCATTGGATGCTGGAATAGGGGGATCTCCAGATCATTGGATGCTGGATTATGGGGATGTCCAGATCATTGATGCTGGATTATGGGGATCTCCAGATCATTGCATGCTGGATTATGGGGATCTCCAGATCATTGCATGCTGGATTATGGGGATCTCCAGACCATTGGATGCTAGATTAACGGAATTTAGCCATTTTTCTTTACTTTACAAACAAGGAAACATTTTTCTACAGAAGGAAATGGAATAAAGTTGCTTTTGTAAGGAGCGGTGAGGGCTGAAGTGCCCATCACAGATCTCCTGCCACCTACCGATCCGCGGACCATGGCTGGAGCCCCATTAACTCCCCAGGACATCACTCAGTCTCTGATGATTTTAGAGCCATTTCATGTATTTCTTACATGCACTTCAATCAGAAAACAAGGGCCTGAATCGGCCGCACCAACAGCTTAAAGGAACATTTACTACAAAAGAGAGAAAAGCCATTGGACAGCATATGATACCAGGGGGATTAAGAGGGCGAGGGGTCGTGCCTGTGGCTGCAGAAAGGCACGTGTTTTATCCTCGTGTAAAGGCTCTCCACTTTCCTAAGTATATGCATAACTAATATGAAACACATTATTTACCTTGTTCTTCACATATCTTGTACTCTAGTCACAGCTAAAGCTGCATTAATGACAATACTCACAGCCTGTGATATACCATATGAGATAAGGTATTGTAACTACTTTGCCTTCATCGATTCTGGTGCTAAGACAATACTGCCCATTACACAGGGCTGGGGAAAATCCCATCTGCCTTCTGTCACCACTAAGGGGAAGGCAGGAGCAGCATTAGCTGCATAGCTGCCATCATTTCAAGGGTTTTACCTGGGATCTGAACTTATTTAGAGTTTTGAACTGGAGCCTGAGTTCAGAGATCTGGGGTCGGAGATCAGTGGTCTGGGGACTGATCTGGGGTCGGAGATCAGTGGTCTGGGGACTGATCTGGGGTCGGAGATCAGTGGTCTGGGGCCTGATCTGGGGTCGGAGATCAGTGGTCTGGTGTCTGATCTGGGGTCGGAGATCAGTGGTCTGGGGTCTGATCTCGGGTCGGAGATCAGTGGTCTGGGGTCTGATCTGGGGTCGGAGTTCAGTGGTCTGGGGTCGGAGATCAGTGGTCTGGTGACTGATCTGGGGTCTGAGTTCAGTGGTCTGGAGTCTGATCTGGGGTCTGAGTTCAATGGTCTGGTGACTGATCTGGGGTCTGAGTTCAGTGGTCTGGTGCCTGATCTGGGGTCTGAGTTCAGTGGTCTGAGGTCTGAATTTAATTAGGGCTCTGGTCTTGTTTAAAGAGTTTATACAGCTTTAAAAACAGTGTAATTTCAGCAGCAATTGACATCTGAGATCCCAGTTGTGGGTGACGCTAAGGACCATTTAGGGAGGACAATACAATATATAGGAAAAAAAATAGTAAACAGTTAAATATTCTGTCCTCCATTGATTGACCAATCTGCTCTGTCTCCTGATTCAATGAACCCTGAATCTTATGATCTCTTATAGTGTTTAACATTGGATGTTAAATTTAACTTGAAACTAAGGGCGACAGTATGAACGGCTTTTTACGCCTATTTTATCGCTTACTACTGCCTCTCCCAGCCGAATCCCGCTGTCGACCCAGCGTTCGCCACTTTCGGCTGCGGTCCGCATGAAGAGGCGGCAGAGGTGCGGTCAAGGGTCGCGTGGGGCGCGGTGTAAGGCGTTCCGGTCGGGACACGGCGCGCATCGTTATTAGATTCCGAGGCATATTACCATCGCGCTCACCAAATCGCGGTGCACGCTAGCACCGACAACCAGACCAGGTTTTTTATGGTCAAATCCTCCGGACAGCGGCTGAAGTGAAGCAGGATCCGAAGCATGCTAGGAAGCGGAATCGAAGATCGCAGACAGAGTACTTCGGCGCTCGCAGCCTCCGACAAGCATTACTTGGTCGAAATGCTCGCGTTCGAGGCGAGAGTGAGAGCAAGAACGTAACATGCAGGAAGCAGAGATAAGAATCAGCACAGAAATCACTGCGCTCCGCGACTCGTTCAGCAGAGTAATGATAGGAAAAAAATCGCCTATAAAAAGGCAGGAAGAACAAAGTCGAGAAAAGAGCTGAATGTACAAAATAGCACATAATAAAAAAAAAAAAAACTTTTACCCAACTCTAGAACGGCGCAATATCAACAAATATGATATTCAAATTGCCGGAAATACAGTAATTCAAAAATCTGAACCTATTCTCATGGGTTCGGCCAGAAACGGTCCAATCAGAATCGGCAGCGACAGTTGAAACCATTAAAAGCTATGGGAAGAATAGACCAAGTCAAAAATCCCCGGCGGGATAAGTACAAAATCAGTAAAAATGCCTGAAAACAGCGATGTGGCTGAGCTACGGGTCTCGGCTATCTCAGCAATCAGAATAGGAACGACAAAGTCCCATTCTAGCCTATGGAGGAAGTTAGACCAATCAGAAAAGTGAGCGACAAAGTCCCATTCTAGCCTATGGGGTAGTTTAACAATCAGAATCCCAGCGGGATAATGCAAAATACAGTAAAAAATGGCTGAAAATAGCGATTGCTGAGCTAGCGGGTCTCAGCTAGCTCACCAATCAGAGCGCGAGCAACTTCTCCCAATATACTCTATGGAGAGAATGACCACTCAAATCTCCGCGCTCAGCGCCGCACGGCATGAAGTATTAAATCACCAAATTATTTTTATACATTTAAAACATTATCAATAAAGACCAGAACACTACTTGAAAAATAAAGCAGTTAAAACCGCAAACAAACGCTTTCGTCCGGGCCGTAGACCATGCGCTACATAGGAATTGCCGCGAAATACAGGTAATTCAAATTGTTTAAGCTATTCTCATTGTCGCATAAACCAGGCCAATCAGATAGGGACGACAATGTTCCATTCTATCCCTATAGGAGAGAATGGACCAAGCAAATAGGAGCACAATGTCCCCATTCTATCCTATGAGGAGAATTGCCCAATCATAATAGAGTAAGCGACAATGTCCCATTATATCCTATGGAGAAAAATTTGACCAATCATATCAAAGGCGGGACAGTTTCAAAATACAGATAAAAAGCAGAAACGAGCAGATTGGTTTTGAATCAGCGGGGGCTTTCGTCCAGCTTAGCCAATCAGTAGCGCGAGTCTACATTCGTCATTATGAGTTCTTATGGTGGAAAAGAACAATCTTACGCGCCTTATGATTGAGCTAATTTCAAAGAAGCCGCCGTAATTGGACCAATGGGAGAGCGAGCACGCTCCGTAAGGGGTTTGTAATGCAATCGGACATCAAAAAGTATAATGGCCGAAATCACATTATAACATACACAAGTTGTCATGATTTGTATATAAAATGAATCCAAATATGTGGCTAACGAAAAAAATATATTAATTCCCTAAAATCATGTTTTTTTTTCTTTATTTTCGATCACCCAAACTATTGATCCTTAGGCTAACTAAAATAAAGAAATAAACATGATTTTAGGGAATTAATATTTTTTTTCGTTAGCCACATATTCGGTATTCCTTTTATATACACATCATGACAACTTGTGTAGTGGTATAAGTGTGATTTCGGCCATATACAGGCTTGAATTCAGATGCATACAAAACCCATAGAGCGTCACGCTCGCCTCCCATTGGTCCAAATTACGGTCGGCCTTTGAAATTAGCCAATCACATAGCGCGCCCTCAGAATTTTGTGCCCATAGAACTCTATTAGAAAGTAGCTCGCCCTCGTTATTGGCTAAGCGGGACGTAGCCCCCGCTGCTCAACCGAATCAGCTCGTTTCTGCTTTTACTGTATTATTGACTGTCCCGCCTATTGAATATGATTGTCCATTTTTCTCCATAAGGCTAAATGGGCTTTGTCGCATCCTATTTGATTGGTCAAATTCCTCCTCCATAGTGATAGAAAGGACATTGTCGCTCCTATTCTATTGTCAATTCTCCTCCATAGGATAGAATGGTACATTGTCCCGCTCCTATTCTGTATGGTCAATTCTCCTCCATAGGATAGAATGGGACCATTGCCCGCTCCTATACTCTGATTGCTGGTTATGCCTACCAGATGAGAATACTTAAAGAAATTTGGAATTACTGTCATTCCGCGGCAATTCTCTCTATGATGCAATTCCCTATGTAGCGCCGGATCCCGTCGACGAACCGTTGTTTCGTGTTTTTAACTGCTTTATTTTTCAAGAAGTGTTCTGCTCTTTATCTGATAATGGTTTTTTACACGTATAAAAATATAATTTGGTGATACTTACCTTCATGCCGTGCGGCGCTGAGCGCGGAAGATTTTGTAGTGTGCCCCCCCCCCCCTCCTCATCTCTCCATTAGAGAATAATGGGAGAAGTAGCTCCCGCTCTGAATTGGCTATGCTACCGAGACCCCCGCTACTCAGGCCAATCACCTCTTTTCTACATATTTTTACCTGTATTTTGAATCATCCCGCCCTGGATTCTGATTGGTGAAACGTCCCATATGCTAGAATGGACTTTGTCGCTCGTATTCCTGAATTGGTCCAAAACTTCTCCAAAGGCTAAATGGTACTTTGTCGCTCCCTATTCTGAATTGGCTGAGAAGCCAACACCCCCATTTATCTACAAGCCAATCAGCTCTTTTCAGCATTTATACTGTATTTTGAATAAATCCCGCCCGGGATATTGATTGGTCAATTCTTCCCATATTTTTAATGGTTCATCTGTTCGCCCGTATTCTGATTGGCCGTTTATATGCCTGACCGAGATGAGAATAGGATTTCAGGTATGAATTACAGGTATTTCCGCGAATTTTTTCCAAAAATTCATAGTTACTTGATAATGTGCCTTCTCGGTCTTCGGATTGGAAAGGTGTTTTAGTTTTTTAAACGAAGTGTATCTTTGTACATTACTAGCTCTTCTGACACTGTTTTTGCCCTTTCCCTTCCCCGCCGTTTTATATAGGCATTTTTTCTGGGAAACACACTCCTTGCTGCACGGGAGCGACACCTGGATACTTCTGTCGCATCTTCGATCTATGCTTCCTCCCCACTGAGCATGGTTCGAATCCTGCTTCCAAGATTCACCATACTTTTCTGCCTGGGATGGAGGAATTAGAATAACCAAAAAAATTGTGAACCGTCCTTTATATAGTGCGAAGTTTATTGGCTTCAAACTCCCACCGACATGTGGATATGATATTCTCGCTTTCCTCTCTTCTCGCTCTCGCTTTCCAAGCCTGTCTCGGCATTCTCGGGAACGAGATGTCCTCGGGGGCGCAGGGCCCTTTACCGCACTGGCGGCCCAAAGTCCGGACACTTTCGCTCCCTTTTCACACACTGGAGAAGCGCGGTGGGTGGTGGAGGACGGTAACCTATGTTTAATACAAGTATTACCCGAAACAAACCTACAAAATAACCCATTATACAAAAAATACCCCATAATATAACCTTTAACTAATGGACACCCCCGCAAGTAATTAATGCACTTCCCTCGAACGGGCGGAAGGTCATAGGCGCAGCGCCGCAACAGCGCCCCTGTCCCCTCACTTCCGCCTCATTTACGGCTGGTCGAGGCAGCTGCGGAACTTTACATGAAATGTATTAGTCGCTGGCCTTGGCCGCAACATGAAACAGGCGCAGATTCCGCCTTGCGAAAACAGGCGGAAAACGGCGCCTCGACCCCAGGGGGATTCCTACATGTGGCCCTAAGTGGGATCAATAGTGAGTCGACCCAAAAGTTTCCAAAAATTGACCCTAATACTAACTTAGGGTTAGAGTTTTTCATGGGTTTTTAGAGGTTAACATACCCTTTCGCACTGCTCCCTTTCCAGTGGCACTCTAGGTGTGTGCATAGTCCTCGTGGTCCAATTATCGCATTTACATAAAATAGAAGTCAACTCCTTTGTTATATAATCCATGAGAGGAATGTCCTCTCCAGGAGCCCCATGAATCAAATAACCTCTGAAATCAATAAAAACCTCTAAATCTACCTTAGGGTTAGAGTCGGACATCCCCCAACCTAAATTTTTTCACAACTTAGGTCAAAAAAATGTCGAACCGAACAGGGAGCCATTCAGAGCAGCACTAGTCTCCGATAACAGAGATTCTGCATGACTTTCTCTACATCTCTACCCCAAAGTGTGTACGGAGTCCGACCTGTTAGTATCAAGTTTATATTGTAACGTGATTGTTCCTGTGACGGTCACGTTGTGGTTTAATTTTACTATTTATCCATGGAAACAACAGAATCCGAGAGACACCGGCAACCTTGAGAATTTGCAGCCTCCGTCACCTTAGTTTCATAGTTTGTAAGGCTAAAAAAAAGACAAGTCGTCCATCTAGTTCAGCCTGTTGTGCTAAGGTGTTGATCCAGAGGAAGGCAAACCCCCCAGTGATGTGAAACCAATTGTCCTCATTGTTTAGGGAAAAATTCCTTCCAAACTCCAATCTGCAATCAGAAAAAATCTCCTGGATTCAATTGACCCCTCTCCTGAATCCTAGTCACTGTAACTTTGATTATATTATTACCGCTCCAGGAAATGCATCCAAAACCCTTTTTTGAACTCGGTTATTGAATTCACCATGACAAGTTTCCTCTGCAGAGAATACCATAGTCCTCAACTGCGTCTTACATAAAGAATCCTTTCAATGTATTAAGTAGAACTTTCGTTCCACAAGACGTAGAGGAGGCCCCCTTGTTTCTAGGCTACAGGCCCGTGGTGACAATAAATAAATCTTGGAGAGATCATCTATATATTGACCTTTGATGTAATTAAGACATATTATTAAATCCCCCCCGAAGCCTTCTTTCTCTAAACAAAAATAACCCTAAACTTGCCAAATTCTTTCTGTGAACTGTAGTCCACCCCAGTCCTTTTATTATTTTTGTTGCCGCCTATTATGTACCTGTTTCAAGCTCTACAAATTTCTTTCCAGTTCACTGGTGCCCAAAAAACTGTACACAATATTTCCCCGGAACGAAGCGCACTGCGAAACGCGTCGTTGGGAGCGCTTTCCTATATCCTATCCATGCTACCCAGTGGGGCCTACTATTTAAACAGCGACATTCAATTAAGGTTAGGTATTTTTATTATAATTTAATAATACATAGATGTTTGTACAATATTGTTTTTATACTGCTATAACTATAACTATCTATACCCATGATTGACCCTAATGTATTGAGATGGAAGGTAATAGGTTTTGTGCTATTCTTTATGTAGTTCCATTGTCAACTTTTTACTTGTATATTATTAACTTTCTTGTATTTTTCAAATAAAATTTTGTGTATAGTATATTGGTAAAACTTGTTATGTAGTGTTAATTGATTCAGCTCAAAGTTTTGCCCAGAATATAGTTAAAAATAGCCCTGGTTTGTTGAAGGTGTATGCTAACCAGTGAATTGTATAATGGGAGAATAATGTTCCTCATCATGTCCTCTAATGCCCTTTTAATACACCCCATTAACCTATTTGGCTTTGCTGCTGCTGCTGCCTGAACACTGGCCGATTACAGATTAAGTTTTACTGTCCACCATGATTCCCAAGTCCTTCTCCAATGTCACTTTACCCATGTTTTCCCATTTAACATAATCAAGTAATGGATTTTTCCTCCCCATGTGCATAACCTTGAGCATTTAATCTGTATATAAAACCGTCATCTGCCATTTCCCTGCCCAGGCCTCCAACCTTAATTCCCAGATCCCTTTTGTAATAAACATATTATCCTCCTATCGTGTTGATTAACTTTACAGGAGCTGTAGTATCGTCTGCACGATCGATATTCTAAACTGTGTATTCCCTGTGTAAAGATCATAAATGTAGTAAATGTTAAAGAGAGATAGGTGCCCCAATACTGAGCCCTGTGGTAACCCCACTAGTAACAGGGATCCAGTCTTGAGGAGTACCGTTTAATTACTACGCCTTTGTTTTCTATCAGTGGAGCAGTTACTTAACCCACTTGCACACATTTTCCCCAGTCCAAGCATTCTCATTTTTCTTTACCACCTTTTTTATGTGCAACGTATCAATGCCTTTAGAAAAAGCCAAATAATATATGACACCAGTGCCTCACACCCGTCCAGTTCTAAGCAACTGACTTCCTCATAGAAAGCTGAATGAGATTAGCTGACAGACCGATCCTTCATGAACCCACTGCTGGGCACGGCGTTATACATTTATTGTCGATTGAGATACTCCAGGATAGCATCTCTGAAAAACCTTCAAACATTTTACCTACAACAACAAGGTTAAAGGGGTTGTCCTCACTACATTGATTTCAACATACCTCAGGCCTGTTTGCCTTGAATTCAGGGCGTGTTTACTGGCTTCCACTAGGACGCGTAGAAGCAAGGTCTGGAGCTATAGCAAAACCGAGTGCTGGCAGCCTATCAGATACATCAAACAGGTCTTTAAGCTATAGCGACCTGAAGAGCTGATGCAGCCCATACAGATGGGGATATCCTAGGAATAGGTGGTACAACTGTTAATGTGACATATATTTGAAAGTGGACTTGTTATTGACAGAACTTTAGCGATAAAAGATGCAATCCTCGTAGTGATACAACCCCTTAAGCATACTGGCCTATAGTATCCTGGGATCCCTTTGACTCCTTTTTGAATATTTGGCACCAACATTTGCTATGCGCCAATCCTTTGGACATACCCAGTAATTAGACAGTCCATGAATATTAAAATAGGGGCCTATCAAAACATCACTTAACTCCCAAGGCACGGGTTACCCATCGGACCTGGGGATTTGTCTATTTTAATTTTTCCTAAGAGGGAGCTGCACTTCTTCCCGGGGTTAACAAGAAACTTTAAAAGTTGGATTTTTACCAAACTCCTTTAAACAGGAAGCTCATCCTCCCCCCGGTAAATACAGTGGGAAAAAAAAGGGTTTTAAAAATACTTTTGCTTTTTCTCATCGCCCTCTACGTTCTCTCCCTCATATTTTTCAAAGGCCAAAAATTTTTCTTTTTTAAATCTTTTTTACATTTATATATTAAAAAATATTTTGTGTTATTTTATTTTCTTTTAAAATATGTCTTTCCGTCTCCACTTTGCTCCTTTTATTTTTATTTACACACTTTATTTTTTTCCCTATAGCTTCTATGCCTCTTCCGCCCCCCTGTTTTAGTAGGAAAAACGCTTTCTTTTTTTTTTACCTCTTTTACCCCCTTTTGATCCACTTTGGGTTTTTTTTTCCTTTTTTCTAATTATTTTATTCCATAAGGAATACCCTCACATGGGCCTGGGGATGTTTTTTAAAAATATCCCATTTAGAAATTTTTTTCGGCCATATTTAAAACATTGTCCCAGCAATACTTTTTGGGGCCTCCCTACAAAAAAAATTTAGCCTTTCCTAAATTCAGTGTTTTTGTGGCTCCTTGACAAAAAACTCTATTGAAGTTAGACATTGTGGAGTTACAGTACTGTGGCCAGTGCTATTGGGGGCATTGTGGCAGGTACTATATGAGCACTATGGCGGGTACTATGGGGGGCACTGTGGCTATAGGTGACACTGGGATCAGTACTGTTGGGAGAATTGTGGCCAGTACTGGTGGGGGACTGTTGCCAGTACTATTGGGAGCAAATTTTGGGGTGGCCTATTGGGGGCACGTGGCAAACACTAAAGGGGGCAAAAGACCGTATTTTGGGGGATTGCAGCCATCACTATTGGAATTCTTACAGTACTGTTGCCAGTGCTATTGAGGGCATTGTGGCCGGCACTATATGAGCACTATGGCTGGCACTATGGGGGGCACTGTGGCTATTGGTGACACTGTGGTCAGTACTGTTGGGAGCATTGTGGCCAGTACTGTTGGGAACATTTCAGCCAGCACTATTGGGGGACTGTGGCCAGTACTGTTGAGAGCATTGTGGCCGCGGACTATTGGTGTCACTGTGGTCAGTACTATTGAGGGACTGTGGCCTGTACTGTTGGGAGAATTGTGCCCAGCACTATTGGGGGACTGTGGCAGGAACTATTGTGGGCATTGTGGCCAGTACTGTTGGGAGCATTGTGGCCAACACCATTGGGGGACTGTGGCCAGTACTGTTGGGAGCATTGTTGCCAGTACTGTTGGGAGCATTGTGGCCAGTACCTTTGGGAGCATTGTGCCCAGGGACTATTGGTGGCACTGTGGTCAGTACTATTGTGGGCATTGTGGCCAGCACTATTGGGGGACTGTGGCCAGTACTGTTAGGAGCATTGTGGCCAGTACTATTGTGGGCATTGTGGCCAGTACTGTTGGAAGCATTGTGGCCGCCCTATTGAGTCAGTATGGTTGGGAACATTATTGTGGGTATTATTGTGGCCAGCAGTCCTGGGTACTACTGTGGGGAAATTGTAGAATTTTCTGTACCAAATCTGTATTTTTTTTTTCTTGGACAAAACTTGGAATAAGTGAGTGTTAACTCTGAACTAGGACGAGTGTTAATGCTCCCGACCTGCCACAAAGTCATATACACAGAGAGATCAGAGCATCTCCATAAGACTGCGCTCCAGGAACTCAGGACTGAGCACGCTCAGGATAGTGTAATGAAGCAATTCTGCCCCAGGACCCCTCTACTGCCCCACTTATCTGCCCCTATAACACGGAGAGATGGCATAGATTACTCTTTACACGACACTACTTTGTAGTATTTCACGGTTGGGGGGGGGGCACTTACTTTTCTTCACCCCTTTTCCTAATCCTATGTTAATTGTGAAGCCCCTTCTGTCTTTTCTCTGTCCTGTACAGTGTTCATACGGTGCGGGTTTAAGGTGCACTATGGGTCGCCCTGCAATTACGCCGTCAGTCTCTCAAGGGTTAATGCCCTCCACGGGTCCGAATGACAAATCAAGAACGAAAGAAGAAAAAAGCTGTTTGTTTAATTATATTTCCAGCAGAAATCCAATCAATGTCCATGCAAATGATGGGATTACTGGTCCTGCATAATACATGAGGCGGGCGCCGCGCCATTCTTAATAGGACACTTTAATTTCACAGGTATTACACTGGTATTTTGCGCTTCAGGTTTCCTAGACAGACGGTAAAGGGCAGACGTGGCGTGGACGCTGCGCACGCGTCACATAATCGGTTTGATCTCTAGATCACATGCCGACCATGACAAATGGAAAACCGATAAGAGCGGCTCCGAGCGCTGTCAAGCGAGCGCAGGTCACAGCAACTCTAGCTTTCTTTTTTAGAATTGACGCTCCAGCTTGGAACCATGTGAGTGATTAGAATAGGCAATCGCATAATGGGTAATTCCCTAAGATGCTACAGGGAATCAGAAGGGCCCCAATGGGCACAATTGCTGCTCATGGCCCACCAGGACTGGCAATGCACTGAAGGCGTACAGGTAGCCATGAAGGGCGGGGGCGAGGGATCTCCATTTCCCATAGTCCTGCTGGGTATTAAGGTGCGGGTTAAATGACCTTGTTTTGAATATTACAGGTCTCATGCACATGGTCAAATCATGGACCCTGCACCCATGGCCCATTCTTGACCTCCTAATTTATACTTCTGCAGCATGCTATGGTTTATGCAATATTATATGCCGTATACAGTGCATACAGGGGGTCTACTGTTTGAATCCCCGACCCCGGGACACCATGCCCCACATATGATTCCAATAAGGAAGCGTGGTTCCCATCTCTTTGGAGTACGCCTGTTTCTCCATTCTTTTCTATGGAGTTCCCAGAAAAGTGGGGCGCTGTGTTCTCCATTCTGTTATATTTGGGGTTCCCAGTACAGGGGGGCGCTGTTTCTCCATTCTGTTTATATGGAGTTTTCCCCGTACAGGGGAGGGCCCGTGTTTTTCCATTCTGTTATATGGGAAATTCCCAGTACAGGGGAGGCTGTGTTTCTCCATTTGTTCTATGGAGTTCCCAGTACAGGGGAGGCTGGTTTCTCCATTGTTCTATGGAGTTCCCAGTACAGGGGAGCGCTGGTTCTCCTCTGTTCTATGGGAGTTCCCAGTAAAAGGGGAGCGCTGTACCCCCATTCTGTTTTAGGAGTTCCCAGACAGGGGAGCCTGTGTTCTCCAATCTCCTCTATAGGAGTTCCCAGTAAAGTGGAGCACTGTGTTCGCCATTCTGTTCTATGGGAGTTCCCAGTAAAGTGGAAACAACGTGTTCGGGCCCTTCTGTTCTATGGGGGTTCCCAGAACAGGGAAGCGCTGTTTTTCCCCCATTCTGTTCTATGGGAGTTCCCAGTACAAGGGAGCAGTGTGTTCTCTCCATTCTGTTTAAAGGGGGTTCCCAGACAGGGAGCGCTGTGTTCTCCATTCTTCTATGGAGTTCCCCTACAGGGGAGCGCTCTGTCTCCATTCTGTTCTAATGGGAGTTCCCAGTAACAGGGGAGCGCGTGTTCTCCATTCTGTTCTATGGGAGTTCCCAGTACAGGGAGCACGTGTGTTCCTCCATTCTGTTCTATGGGAGTTCCCAACAGGGAGCGCTGTGTTCTCCATTCTGTTCTATGGGAGTTCCCAAGTACAGGGAGCGCTTGTTCTCCATTGTTCTATGGAGTTCCAGTACAGGGAGCCTGTGTTCTCCATTCTGTCTATGGATTCCCATAAGGGAGCACTGTGTTCCCATTCTGTTCTATGGGAGTTCCAGTACAGGAGCCTGTGTTCTCTCCATTCTGTTCTAACTGGGAGTTCCCATACAGGGAGCGCTGTGTTCTCCATTCTGTTCTATGGGAGTTCCCATACAGGGGACGCCTGTGTTCTCCATTCTATCATGGGAGTTCCCAGTACAGGGGAGCGCTGTGTTCTCCATCTGTTCTATGGGAGTTCCCAGTACAGGAAGCCTGTGTTCATCCATTCTGTTCATGGGAGTTCCCAGTACAGGGGAGCCTGTGTTTTCCATTCTGTTCTATGGGAGTTCCAGTACAGGGGAAGCGCTGTGTTCTCCATTCTGTTCTATGGAAGGTCGCTGTACAGGGAGCGCTGTGTTCTCCATTCTGTTCTATTTGAGTTCCCAGTACAGGGGAGCGCTGTTTCTCACATCTGTTCTATGGGAGTTCCCAGGACAAGGGAATGCTGTGTTCTCCATTCAGCTCTATAGGAGTTCCCAGTACAGGGGAGCACAGTATTCTCCATTCTCCTTTATGGGAGTTTCCACTATAGGGGAGCACTGTGTTCTTCATTCTCTTCTATGGAAGTTCCCAGTACAGGGGAGCGCTGTGTTCTCCATATCTGTTCTATGGAGTTCCCAGTACAGGGGAGGCTAGTGTTCTCCATTTTCTATGGGAGTTCCCAGTACAGGGGAGTGCTGTGTTCTCCATTCTTCCCAGTACAGGGGAGCGCTGTGTTCTCCATTCTGTTCTATGGGAGTTCTCAGTACAGGGGTTGCGGTGTTCTCCAATCTGTTCTATGGGAGTTCCCAGTACAGGGAGCGCTGTGTTCCCATTCTGTTCTATGGGAGTTCCCAGTACAGGGAACGTTGTGTTCTCCATTCTGTTCTATGGGAGTTCCCAGTAACAGGGGAGCCTGTTTCTCCATTCTGTTCTAGGGGAGTTCCCAGTACGGGGGGAGTGCTGTGTTCCCCATTCTGTCTATGGGAGTTCCCATACAGGGGAGTGCGTTTTTCTCCATTCTGTTCTATGGGAGTTCCCAGTACAGGGGTGATCTGTGTTCTCCATTCTGTTCTATGGGAGTTCCCAGTACAGGGGAGCGCTGTGTTCTCCATTCTATTCTATGTTAGTTCCAAAAACAGGGAAGCGAAATGTTCTATACTCAGAACTTCCATTGAGCAGAATGGAGAGTCCTGTGCAAGTGTGACCGGATCTCCAATCTGGAAAAGTCGGGTAACCAGCCCTTTGGGAGCTGTAAAGGCAGATGTGAATTTTGTCACTCAGCTTTCTCAGATCAAGAAAAGTGAAATGTTGATATGATTAAACTTCATGTTCAGCTTCCTGCAGTCCTAATCAGCGCTTCCTCTTTAAGAAAGGGGGGAAAAAAGAAGCAAAAATTGCAAATCGATTAATGCGCTGCCCATAGGGCAGACCCAGAATAGCCAATATTTGTAAGTGTCAGCCTTTACTACAGATCTAACATTGTACTCACAAATCAGGAGTTTGTGAATTAATTGTTCTAGAAATTTATCTCTGCCCCCCCCCCCCCAAAAAAAATAATAAAAATTGAAGATTTTTTAGGGGGTGTATTGTGAACGACAACTGGGGCCATTGTTTAATGACTTTCACACATAACGTATTAATATTGTCGCCGGATGGGGGGAGGGGAGGGGAGGGGGCGTCTTGTCACATTTTATGTTAATAAGCAGTAAAGTATTACATCCCCTCCAGATGTGATATCTGTGTCTCTCACACGATTTAAAGGTGCTACAGCTAAAAATATACACGCCGGCTGTGTAGACATCAAGGGCCCCAGACCTTTGTCAATGCTACAGTGTTACCATTTAAAGGAATACATCATACAATGTATCGGAATTGTGTGAACAACAAAGTAACAATTGCCTACAACAAAGTGTTAGCGGGAGGGTCACTCCCATCAGAGGTGGGACAAGGGAAGGAACTGGTCAGCAGGCCCACCTATGCTCAGACTGGTCCACAGGGGAGAAGGAAAAACCCCTGGCCATTGTGGACCCCTATGCATGTGAGGCCTGGGCTGTTATTCAGGGAGAAACAGGTAGAAAAAACCGGAAACACGGCCATACTCACAGCTCAAAGACTGGAATGAGACTGAACCCAGCAGAGAGGCAACACTGGTCCCTATGCTACTTAGGGAAAATAGACAGGTGCAGCTGAATGCTAAGCAGTAGCCCATACATCTCACCACTAGTGGAACAACCAGGCTGCACATTAAATTGACACCTATTCACACAGCATGCAAAAAAAGCCACAGTACTCACAGCCTTCAATATATGAGGGAGGCAGTCGCTGCTATTCTAATTGCATATAGATAAAATTATAAACGGGTGCCAGTATTATAAAAACGCGTGCTACACCATGCTGGCTCACAGCCTGTTACGCCACTACTATTCGATTGGCCGGGCTGCCCAGCATTTTTGGGGTGTCCAACACGAAACACAGACACTCTCTGCTCCCCAGCACTGTTGGGCAAAAAAATTCACATAATGGAAAAATATCAAATATGAGGTATTAGTTTATACAGTGGCCACTATATGCAAGCTTGCAAGCCCCGTCAAGGCTCCTCATTTCTTGCAAGTCCCTACACTGACAATTTACAGAAAAAAAGGTACATTAATTTCTCAAAGAAAAAAACAGAAAGAGAGGTAGAATGCGAGAGGCATGTGGAGCCATGTCTAGGCAAGAGGAAGAAGACAAGAGGTATGTACAATATATGCAGTGATAAGGTGGGCCCCAAGATTCAGCACCACTGGTGGGCCCCAGGCAAAAAAAAAAAAAACCTTAGGCCTGGTTCACATCTGCATAGGAGGTTCTGTTAGGAACCTCTGTCATAGAGTCCACAAATTCCAGAAAATGTTATAATGGGCCCCTCATCAGGTGTCGTAAGCCAAATCCAATGCATTCTTATAATGCTGTTTTAGGACAATGCTCCAGGTGCTGAATACAGACTCTTATAAATAGCCCCCTCTGAGGCAGCCGCAGGACAACAGCAGCCGCACAGCCACACTTTTATCACAGTTAGTATTGCTTTCCTGTTTGTTTCAAGAGCAGTTTTGCCAAAGTTTTAGGACATGCAGAATCCAAAACCTATTGAAGTCTATGGAGGAGAGATTCTGCATATGTTTTCTGGCCTCTAGAAAGTACCTGCAGCAGCCTAATGCTTCCAAATTACATGGGAAGACCACCGCACATCTGGGAAACTCCAGGACTAACTCCAACCCTAACCTTAGGAAACATCTGGGGAACCCCATGGTAATAGTTAGGGTGAGTTCAACCAGGGCTGTGGAGTCCGAGGCGTGGAGTCGGAGTCGGTGCCTATTTTGCAGGAGTCGGAGTCGTGGAGTCGGAGCCTATTTTGCAGGAGTCGGAGTCGTCATAAAAGGGACCGACTCCGACTCCCAAAATATATAATTAGTTGGTCCAGTTAGTTCGATGCAAAGAACAATAGGAATTGGGGGCCAGTGCTCCTGCTCCCATATCTTCAGTCTTATCACATGAGGAGTGTAATTGATGACATGGAGCAGGCAAAGCGCTGCCCCAGGGGAAAAGATTCTGCTCCCAGGACAAACAGATTTCAGCAAAATATTTCACCTGCTTTCAAAGAAGTAGAAGAGTTCAACCATTCATCAAAACTGAAATGTGGCTGAGGCATTCCTTTAACCCTGACATTGTTAGAGATGTTGCCCCTGTGGTCACCGCTTTGCCCACAACCCAAGTTAGTGTAGAGAGGCCGTTCTCTAGCCTGGAAATAATGAGATCAGATGTGAGGTCATGTATGCAGGACCTGATGGAGGTGATACTATTTCTCAGAACAAATTCAGAGACTCCACAAATGTTCCTGCAGTGTTTTGCATATTTACAATTTTTTTGTGTTCTAGAGTCATATCCAATAAATATATTTTACACTGACAAGCAAAATGGTAACAATGTTTTGAACTTGTGACTTTCAGGCTCCATATCTCACCATCCACTACAGCTTTGTACATGAAGCTACTGTAATTTTATATACAGTCATCTTACCTATCTTATACATAAATGTGACTTGCAAGTATTTAGCATCTGCTTAGTTCTACAGATTCTTTCCTATAACTGCAATGTTACTGTTTTGCTTCTAAAAATGAAAGTGTCAATTTTTGCTATTTTGTTAGTATTTGGGAAAGCCACCTTTGGTTTTCAATACTGGCCCCCGGGTCCTTTTGGCTCTGGGTCAGATTCAACTATCCTGACTAAAAATCTTCCAGGTCTCTTTAAAAATTCCCCAAGGGTGCAGACTGGGGCTTGGATACAAAAAGCTTTTTCTTAACTTTCCCCCCCCCAAAATGTTCAAAAAATAAAAAATGTTCCCCTTTTTTTGTCAGTGATTTCTACCTAAATGCTTGATTATTTTATCAAAAAGGGGATAAAAAGCCGTGTTACCCTTTTAATTACATAAAGTTATCTTGGGGAATGGGGAAATTTTGGGGTCGGGGTCGGGGCTTTTGGGGCCACACCCCGATTCAACCATACCTTCAACCCTAACCCTAGGACACACCTGAGGAACCCCATGGTAATGGTTACAGTCAGTCCAACCAACCACAACTTCAACCCTTACCCTAGAGAACATCTGGAGCACAGCTGGAAAACCTGAGGGTTATGGTTAGGGTTAGTTCAATCATAATTCCAAACCTAATCCTAAGAAACATCTTGGAAACCCAAGGATTATGGTTAGCTCAATCCTAATTCCCCACATTCCAAAAGAAAAAATCTGGGCACCTCTAGAAATGCATGGGTTTAAAGGTTAGGGTAACTTTAACCCCAAAAATTTTTGGGCAACCCCAGGGGAACAACTAGGGCACCTGTAGGCAAAGTTTATTACCCAACCCTTTAAACCCCAGGGAACTCTGTAAATTTCACCCGGGGAACCAAGGGGTTTTGGTTAGGGTTATCTAATTAAAAACATCTAGGGCACTTTTGGTGAACCCCAAAGTTTGGTTTAGGGTTAGTCTAAGCCTGAAGCTAGGGAACATCTGGAGCACCTCTAGGAAACCTCAAAGTTAGGTTTATGGTTGTTCCAATCCTAAATCCAATGCTAAGAAGCATTTGGGGGAATTTGTAGCAAAGAAAAATTTAAAACCCTAACTTCAGCACTAACCCAAGAAAACGTTCAGAGTCACTTGAAAAAACCCGGGGCAATGTTAATTTACCAAACCCCTAATCAAACCCTTTATAAAACCCCCCAGAGTTTGGGGTTAGCCCAAACCCCTAAACCTCTGGGGCCACATTAGAAATTTTAGTCAAAAACCACTTTTTGCCCATAGAAACCCTAAACAGGTTCATCATTTTTATTCTGTGTTAGGTTAAACTTACAAACTTCTGCCTGGGGAGGGCAGCCACAGTCATTAAAAGTTTTGGGCCCCCCATAAGCCAAATCTAAGGGGGCCCCCCCCTTACTATTTCCTATTTTTAACAATTTTGGGCCCCTTTTTTTATAGGGCCCCGAAGCAGTACCCCTATTGACCCATTCCTGGGTTTCCCCAAAATGTGCCCCAGATATTCCCTACAGCAAGTGCTAGGGTTACTGTTAGGCTTAGGGTCACTTTTTTAGCAAATTTCACCAAAATTCAATTCTGGCCAACCCAAATCACTAAAATTCAAATAAACCTATTTGGAAAATTTTAGGCCAAAACTAACCAACCCTTTCCCCCACATCAGGGATTGTCTATTCATCCCTGATAATTCTGATGCACAGGGTTTTTTTTTCCGAATTTTCCCTCCAGTCTTCTTTTCACTCCTTGGGACAATCCAAAGTGATGTTACAAATTTTTTTTAAAAAGACCTCATAATTATAAAAATTTTTCAGCGGGTGTCACTAATAATCGCAGTCTGGGAAAAAATATGGTAATTTTTGAGATCGCCCAAGGCGTGCAACACGCCCGCCGCCGTAAAAACCGAGTGACAGCTGTCTCCGCCGCCATTATATACCGCCCCCTTATTACCCGCCCTTTTTCCCTTCGCATAAAAGTCAAAAAAAAAAAAAACACAAAAAAGTGTTTTTTTACTAATACAAGAACCCCCTCCCTGAAGAGGGTCGGCCCCGTCGGGCTTAGTAGTGCCTCATTATAATTTTCCGCTCCCCCCTCCCCGCCCAACATTTTTCTTCCCTTTTAACACCATTGTGAAATATTTCCTCTTAGTAACACCCTTTACTGATCCCTCATTAGGGGGGGGCAATTTTAGGAGAACATGGAGGCCGCCTGACGGATGCTTCCCGGGAAACATAAATTCTGCAAAAATAGGGGGGAAAAAAAATGTGGCGACTAATTAGCGGAATGTTTATGTATCTATAATTCACCATCAAAGTAGTAAAAAATTCTAAACAATAAAGGATAGAGGAATGGAGAATAAAATGGAGGCCGCTGAACTGCGAGGAGTGCGGCGGACGTGGCGGCGGGGTGTAATTAATGCACCTTGGGCGCCCACAGCTCATATTTTGCACAGTTAGGAGCTAGCGAGTTGTTAAAATAAAACACCTGGAGCCATTACCGGCGGCGTCTGATGAAATATAGTGCTGTCTGCTAATATAGGCGTCTACAAATGGCTCAAGCAAGACGGGGGAAGGGATGTATGGGAAAAAAAATTAAGTTTATTTAAACAAAAAATAACACCCCTCACTTTAAAACCGCGTCATACACCTCCATTTATATAGTACTCCAAAGTCATCACCCCCCCACATTTAACAGAAATCTTAACCCCTCCATTATATACAAAAAACAGTACACCCCTACTTATTAAAAAAAACA
>JAODAL010058464.1:0-22077 GCA_025379985.1 Phyllomedusa bahiana
CATCTTGCACAGTGACTCGGGGCCCCTGTCATCTCCTTACTGCCACGGTGCTTACGGTCATCTGCCCCGTCTTCCTCCTCTCCATATACCTCCTCCCGCTGCTCCTGCTCCCCCTCTCTGCTCACCTTGGTAGAAAATCCACTCATTTCACCAGACAATGCTTCTGCTCCAATGTCCCTCCTCCTCCTCCATTTTCAGTTCCCACCAGGACTCATGTGGCCACGAGATGTAGTCCCACAGTCTCCAGTCCCCTGCCACAGATTTTCAGCATCTGTTCCAGGACATGAAGCAGTGGAATGACGTTATTCATCCGTAGTCCTGGCGACTGACAAATAAGTGGCCTCCTCGAATGGCTCAACAAACGGCAGGTGTCACGCATGAGCTGCCACTGGCTGACATCAAAGTTACACAGGGGAGTACTCCTGTCCGCCTGGATCATCAAAAAAATCGTTAATGGCCTTTCTCTGTTCATACAGTCGGTCCAACATGTGCAGGCTGGAATTCCAATGGGTGGAAACATCACATATCAGAGTGTGTTGGGGGAGGCCACTCTGCCACTGCAACTCGACGAGGGTGTTCCTGGCTTTGTAGGAATGGATGAAGTGCATGCACAGTTTCCTGGCCATTTGCAGAATCTTCTGAAGATCGGTGGAAGACTTCAGGAACCTTTTCACAACCAGATTGAACACGTGCGTCATGCAGGGAGCATGGACCATCCCTCCTCAGTGCAGCGCGGACACCATGTTTCTCCCATTGTCCATCACCATGGTTCCGATTTGCAGTTGGCACGGAGAAAGCCACACATCGATTTCTTGCTGCATGACGTGGAGCAGTTCCTCCCTGTGTGACTTCGTTCGCCGAGGCAAGCCAGGTGTAGAACTGCGTGACACCGCTGTGCCCTACACATGTGGTATGATGGAGCAGTACTTGTGGAGGCTGAGATGGTGGTGGTGGTGGTGGAGGCGGACATTGGCGCAGGAGCCGCAGTTTGACAACGTGGAGGAGAAAGTGGTGTCTTCTGTCCAAGTTGTCGGTGTGCCTGAGCCGGAAGCACATTCATCCAGTGGGCCGTAAAGGACATGTACTGGCCCTGACCGTCGTTACAGCTCCAGACCTCCGCGCTGCCGTGCACCTTGGAACAAACGATAAGCTCAAGGACTGGCCCACTTCTGTTCTACATATTTATGAAGTGCTGGTACTGCCTTTTTGGAAAAGAAATTACGGCTTGGAACTCTCCATCTCGGCTCGGCACATGCCATTAGTTCTCTGAACGGTGCAGAGTCCACCATTTGGAAAGGGAGGGACTGCAGCACCAACAACTTGGACAGGAGCACGGTCAGCTAATGCACCTTAGGATGGTTGGACGCATACTGTTGTCTCATTGCAATCGCCTCGCTGAACGACAGCTGGCACCATGAGTAGAGAGGAGCAGGAGCATCTGGACCGGGAGAAGATGTCAAAGAGAAACAGTTCCCTTCTGCAGAGGTGGTGGAGCCTTGACTGGCTGCAATGGCATGAGTGCCACTGGGCGCTGCTGCTGCGGCGGCAGAATGGACCACCACATCTGAGCCACGTTTCTCCCAGGCCACCGCATGGTGACGCTGCATGTGTTGACGCAGGGCCGTGGTGCCAACATTAGCTCCCTGGCCACGCTTCACTTTCTGCCTACAGATTCTACATATACCAATATTCGGCTCCTCCGGTGTCTTAGCAAAGAACTGCCACACCGCTGAGTATCGGATTTTACCGCCAACGCTCCGCACTGAGTGACTACTGCCACCGCTGCCTCGCTGAGCCCCTGTGCCGCTACTTTCTTGGACCTGCGAAGCGGGTTTTTTACCCCGTGGCCGCTTGGCTTCTGACCTCACACTGCTGCTATCCTGCTGACTCATGGCCACACAACCCACTTCATAGTTTCATAGTTTGTAAGGCCGAAAAAAGACAAGAGGTCCATCCAGTTCAGCTGCTGTGCTAAGGTGTTGATCCAAAGGAGGGCAAAAAACCCCAATGAGGTATAAGCCAATTGTCCTCACAGGGAAAAAATCCTTCCCACTCCATCTGGCAATCAAAAAATCCCTGGATAAATGCCCCTTTTCCCTTTTAATCCTGACACTTAACTTGTTTATTATTACGCCCCAAAAATGCATCAAACCATTTTTGAACGCCGTTTTTGAATTCACCAGAAAAGCCCTCTGGCAGAGTTTTCCATAGTCTCATGCTTTTCAGTAAAGAACCCCTTTCTTGTTTATGTAAAACTTTTGTTCCCAAGACGTAGAGGATGCCCCCTTGTTTTTAATACGCCCGGGGTTAAAAAAAAATTTTGGGGAGGTCTTATTTTACCTTTGATGTATTTAAACATATTTATTATGCCCCCCGAACCCCGTTTTTCTCTAAACAAATAACTACAGAAAAAAGAGAAATAATAGGAATATAAAAAACCCCTCTCACAGATAAAAAGAAAAATTCCAAAAAAAATTTAATCTTTAATAGATATCTTTAAAAATAATTTCCCTTTATATATAAAAAGGGCCCACACAAACCAGCCACTATACAATTGCAATGATATGTATAAAGTACCCGGGTATATCAGTCCCTAAATACAAAAGAAAAGTGGACAATGTCTAGCTAATCACAGCAAAAAAAAATTGTCCAAATACCAAATTAGCAGGAGGAAATTGTGGTCAAAAATGGGTCAAAACTCACTTTCGAAGACCTTGTCACGTAGACTCCGTTGCCCCATTGGACAAGTATATCCATATAATAAAAAAGACATCGCATCACTATCTAGCCCTACCCAGATAGAGCACTCGCCCCGAAAAAGGGCGCCCCATCTCGGCGACTCACCTAACAACAAATTTACAGTAACAAATAAAGAACAAAACATAAGCCCCGGCGTTTCCCCAAGATATGGTTCATCGGGGGATAATAATTTTCTCTGTGGGGAAGATGATGGGGCCAAGTGATGGCAATGAGGCAGTTCATATTTGTATAGGGGCTATATGTTTTGGGGCCTTTTTTATATATAAAGGAAAATTATTTTAATGCATATCTATTAAAGTTTTTTTTTTTAGGAATTTTTCTTTTGATCGTGAGATCTAAACAAAATAACCTAATCTTGCTAATCTTTCGGGTACCGTAGTCCCCCCAGCCCTTTTTATATTTTTGTTGCCCCCTTTGTACCTGTTCAATCTAAAAATTCTTTCTGGCACGGTCCCCAAAAACTGAACCAATTTCCATGTGTGGTCTAACCGTGATTGTAAAATTGGGGAATAATGTTTATATGTGCCTTTCCCTTTTTTAATAACCCCATGATCTATTATTTTGGCGCTGCTGCCTGACTTTGGGCCTTTCTCATTGTTTACTGCCCACGGATTCCCAAGTCTTCTCTATGTCATTTTTGCCCATTTTTTTTTCCTTTAACATGAATTCATGTAAGGGTTTTTTTCCTCCCTGTCATAACCTTGATTTATCTATATTAATCTATCTGCCATTTCCCTGCCCGGCCTAAAACTTATCCAGACCCCTTTTAAAAAACACTTTCCTCTATTGTGTTGATTACGTTACGAGCTTGTATCGTCTGCAAAAGACGTATTTTACTGTGTAATCCCTGTGTAAGATCTTAATAAAAGTTAAAGAGGAGGGCCCAATACTGACCCTTGTGGTACTCCACCATAAAGGGATCCTTGTCGGGGTAGTCGTTAATTCTACCCTTTTTTTTCTATAGTGAGCCCATTGCCTACCCCTTTGCACACATTTTCCCCCCGTCCCAAAACTTCTCATTTTATTTACCAACCTTTTTTATGTGGCACCTATAAAAAGCTTTGAAAAATCAGAATTTGGGAAACCAGTGCCCTCCCCCATCCCTCTTTTCTGACTTCCTCTTTGAAGCTGATGAATTAGTCTGAAAACCAATCTTCATAAACCCATGCTTTTTTAATGGGGGTTTTATATTTATTTTTAGGAGTACTCCAGGGATCATCTCGAGAAAAACCCTTTAATACTTTTCCCAAACAAGGTTAAGCTTACCCCCCTATAGTTTCCCGGATCACTTTTGACCCCTTTTTGAATATTGGCACCACATTTGTATGCGCCAATCCTTTGGGACATTCCTTTATTAGACGCCATAAATATTAAAATAGGGTATCATGACATCATTAACTCCCTTAGGACAAGGGTGTATGCCCCTGGACCTGGGTTTGTTATTTTAATCTTCCCAAGGGGGAGCTGCACTTCTTCCCCGGGTTAACCGAAACTTTTAAGTTGGGTTTACTATCCCCCGTTAAACAGGAAGCTCATCCTCCTCGGTAAATCTGGAGAAGAAATTGTTTTAAAAGGTTTGCCCTTTTTTCCCCAACCCTCTACTGTCCTCCCCCATTTTTTTTAAAGGGGCCAACATTTTTTTTTTTTAAACTTTTTAATTTATTAGTTAAAAAAAATTTTGGGGGGTTGTTTTACTTTTAATTCAAAATCTTTTGTCCCAGCTTTTCTGCCTTTTTCTTTTTTTTAGAACTTTATTTTTTTTCCCTATATCTTCTTTGGTTCCCTTTACTGCCCTCCTGTTTTGGTGAAAGCCCTTTCTTTTTGTTTTTTTTTGCCTCCTTTAAATCTTGGTTTACCACATTGGGTTTTTTCCCTTTTCTAATTTTTTTTTTACCATATGGTAGTCCTCTCACTGGGCATTTGAGTTTTTTAAAAATCTCCCATTTTTTTTTTGTTCTGTATTTTTAAACACCTTGTCCCCGTTCCCAAATTAAACGTTTAAATGCCTTTTCTAAGCAGGGTTTAAAAAAAAAACCTTCCCCAAATTTTGTGTTTTTGTGGGGTCCATGACAAGGCTCTATTGAAGGAAAAAAAAATGGGAAGGGTTTTTTATTTATGGTCCCCTTTTTCCGGCTCCCAAATGTGGTTGGCTACTCATATCTATTTGTGTTTATGTATGCTGTCATCACCGGGTTTTGGGTTTTTAGAGGGGACCCCCCCAACATGACCTCCCTTGCCACTCCCAAATTTTTAACTTTTTACCCTACTGCAAGGGAAACAAGATATAGGCCCCTATTTCTTCGTTTCCCAAGGGAGCTGTGACTGCCCCCCTAAATTTTTTTCTTCCGCTATATAGTGGGTGTGAGAAAAAAAAGGCCCCACAAGTAGATCTTTTGGTGAGGGAAGGCCCGGGACAGGGCGGGGGGTTGGGGGAAGGGGGAGAGCCGCCTGACCCGCTCCCGGGGCCATGCCAAAAAGGGTTGGTTTTTTGGTTCCCCCAGACTCTTTTGGTGGGGGGTTTTTGATGTCTTTTGGGGGGAAGTGGAAAGACCTTTGTTTAAAACCAAATCAAGAACCCTTTGGGGGCTAGTCGCAACACGGCCCTTGATGACAGCGGGGGAGTTGTGGCCTCCGAGTGGGCCCCCGCTGCGCGTCCCCTTGCTGGGTGCGACTTGGCCCGGAAAGTTTGTGCCTTGGGCCCTCGCAGGTGAAAAAAACCTGCCCCCCTTCTGTTGACGCTGTTTGTTTAAAAAAGTTCGACACTGTTTGTTTAAGAAAATTTTATTTTATAAAAACAACCCCCGTATTTGGGCTCCAAATGGGAACCCAACCCAAGAAGCCCTTTGGGGAACCCCTTTGGTTATAAATTGGCCTCCCCAAATGGGCCCGGAAAAAATTTAATTTTTAATTTTGCCCTTTTTTTAAAAAAAATTTTGTTTTTTACTGAAAATAAAAACACAAAAAGTTTTTTAAATTTTAAACCCTTTTGATTTGAATTTTTTGCTTCAGTGGAAAAAAAAAAAAAGTTTTTTTTTTAAATGAGTTCAAATGCTTTAAAAAAAATTAGTTAAACCCCTTGGGGTGTAAAATTTGGGGGAAAAAAATTTTTGGGCAACCCCAAAAACTAAAAAAGCCCTTTTTAGGTTTTTACAATGGGTGTTTTTTCGTACAAAACAAAAGGGAAAAAATTTTTTAATTAAAATTCGTTGGTGAATTTTGGGTTTAAAAAAGGAAAAAAATGGGTTTTTTTTTGGGGGGGTGAAATAACGTTTTCTTTTTTGTCCCACAGCAGAGAAAAAAAGTTTTTTAACCCCTGGATGTAAAAATTGCGCAAAAGAATTGAGCAGCCAAAAAATGAAGTTGGTATTTTTTATTGTAAAAACGCTGTTTCTTTAAATGAATACAACAGGAATCAGGCTTAGATAACCCTTGGTATTCAATGTGCTGTGAGCAGATAGTATTAACATGTATATGCAGCTGCAGTGGACCCCACACTGGACTTCAGTTTCCAATACCCACAAAATCAGAAACAGAACGTTAAGAGAAGCGTCTCTGAGACAAGCTGAGACACCCCCCAAAAATCGCTGTATAAAAATTAGTTTTTAGTATCAGCTATCATAAGCCAGCCGCGGCAGCACCTTCCCTAAAAGTACAGTGAGAGCGGTATGAGCTCCCAGTGTCGCGCCCGGATTATATAGTGGGTGACGTCAAGAATCCCGCCGGTCTCTGATTGGCTTCATCTCTGAACATGTATGCAGGCTATTTCCTTCTTCTCCCAGTTCTTTGCCCAAAGTAACGCCATGTGCTCGCAGCCATTTTTTCAATCAAAACACATTCATTCACCCGAAGTCCCCCAAAATTCGACTTCGTTAGAACAAAGTTTTCTGAAATTCTAAACGAATTCCACTTTGTTAGAATCAATTTGCCCATCTCTAAATACAGTGGTAAATAACTTGCGCTTTGTCATGGTAATGTTTGTCCGAGTTATCTTTGGACCTAGATTAGTTTTCAAGGTGCTTTTAAAGGAATTACTGTATATTGCCAAAATATTCTTGGAAGGTTCCCCCCTGTTCAGTGCTTCCTCACAAGTTCTGCACTGTTCAATATGGCAATGATGGTTCTCACTGGGATTTGCTGAAGTCCTGAACTTAATAAATAGCTTTGTAACCCTTTCAAGACTGATTCATTTTCATCACCTTGTTATCATTTCTTTAAGAATTTATTTTTAAAATTACGTAGTAGTGACATTGTGTGCTATTTGGTGAAACTTAGTGGTTTATCTTTGAATGTCTTATTTAATGGGGGAAAGATGAACTTTAATACTGCTTTTCCGACACCCCCTCTAAATGAGACATTATATCATCCAATGTCACAGAACATGGATCCCCACACATCCCTCAAAGAGGTGCTAAGAGGCTTCCTCTTCTGATGTCATCTACTACGTAATAGTTTGCGAGAGCTTACATTTAAAAAGTTTGTGGTTTGTACGTTTTTAAGACCATTTTTCTTTTATTTCCAGAAAGTTTAGTTTAGTTACAAGTATTATCGCTGAGACCGTCCTGAACGGTCATTTGATGTGCCCTGGGCCAGTGTTGTTCACTGGGCCCCAAACCAACGCAGCAGATTCAGGATAAAAACATCAATTCGGTATGTTCACACGATTACTGCGGTGTTTGTACAGTTATATTTTTGTAGGGGAGCTCGCGCTACTACGCGTTATTTTTTGTTTTTGTACTCCCGCGCTGCGGGGGTCGCTGGCCAGCGCCCCACATCAACATTAATTACTCATGGAGCGTATTCGCCGCAAGTAATTGATTGTCTTTCTTATCTCCCTATGCGTACAAATATGATCGTCATGGTTTACGAGCGGGGGGGTGGAGGCGTAATCATTAGGTTCCCTCTTCTATGAGAGTATGATATTTGCGTAATTTTCAGCGCGCATTCACCCGTTATTGAGCGCAAATTACAACGCGAAATGCGCACCGAATTATCCGTTGGTGAACATTCTCCTTATTACCAAAGGTGAACACCTTTAAACAATAAACCACTGCAAAACAACGGTTTGTGCGGCAAGTATAGTTTTTTTCACATTTCACTCCCGTTTTTAGAATTTGTGTTCTGATTCCCAGCACATTACATTGGTTTGTTTCATGGCACCATTAAAATAAAACATCTTGTCCCACAAAAAAACAGCCACATCATGGGTGTGTATGTAGATATAATTTAAACCACTCTTTTTATGCAGAATTGACACACCACCAATCAAGGGCCGTTTATTTACAGCTCGGCTGTTTCCAGGCAAGACCACTGAGCTTTGAGAATGCCCCCAATTTAGGGGAATTTACATAAAGTATTCAAAAGTGCACTTATTACGCGTGTTTGTTTGCTCTGTTGAAAATGAAGCGGCTTGCAACCGTTGTTGTGATTTGTTGATTTCAATGCACGATTGCCCGAGGCAGGATCATTGACCTCTTTTGTTTATAGTTTAGTTAATTATTGAAACATTGTTAATATGTTTTGGGGTCCGTTTTACAGTGACTTAAACGGACAAATACATATTTTAACAAACGCTGTGTGAAAACATGCATCTTACAGTACACTATCATAGCCTAAGATATAATGACTGCGATACCAGTATTCAGTTAGATGTCCCTGACTCAGCGCCCCACTTTAGATATCACGGTGGGACAGCCAGACCTCTCCTTATAACGACTCCCGATCTAAGCTTCGGCACTCATGACAAGGAGGGACCTGTGAACCTGCACCGGCAAATAGATATTGCACTAGAGACCCACTCTTATGAACGTTATTTAGTTTTAGTTTCTCTAAATACACTCAGCCTTCTTACCGACTTTTGCCGTTCTCATACGGCATTGTGGGGGTATGGGTTCCCGAAAATTGCCGTATGATTATATGAGCAAGATCGCGGCATGGAATAGGCTGGTATATTACGCTCGGCATCATGCGCATTCCCATGGGCCGGAGTGAGAGCTTACGGCCCCGCGCGGGGGAGATAAACCCCCGAGTGTCGCGACATCGGTAAGAGCGGGTCGCGACCCATCTCGGGCTGGCTGCGGGCAGCAGGAGAGTAAAGTTGAGCTCTGCTGCCGCCGATCTCGGCGCTGAGAAGTCTAGTTGTAGTAGTAGTGTAAGCTATGAGCAGAAAGTAAGGTAGTCTGTAAAGGTGGCACTATGTGGTGTGAACAGTAAAGTGGTATAGTAATAGTTTTACGAGTAGAGTATTATATAGTAACCGCTTTGTCCCGGGCGCAGCTAGTTAAACGTAGTAAAGGAGCCGCTGGAGAGTTGGAGTATTAGTAAGTGAGATAGTATGTCGCCTGCTGCCGCGCAGTAGCGTGTAAGTGAGTAGGAGTAAGAGTGGAGTTGGAGACATCGTTAAGTTAGCCCAGAGAGGTAGTATAATAAAGTAGTAGTGAGTGAGGAGTAATAAGTTGTAAGCTGAGTTTGTAATAGTAGATGAAGTGTATGGTAAAAGTGTTGTGTAAGTCGCTGTTATCTGTAGTAGTAAAAGTTTGTCCGCGTTTCTTGTATCTAGTTGTCATGTATATGTAAGAGTTAGTGAAGTAGAGTAGTGTAAGAGTAACGCGTGGCGACTAAGTGAAGTAGGGTGGGAGCAGTAGTTGTTTAAGTAAGTTAGAGAGGTGTTGACTTGGGGTGAAGTAAGTGGGAATGTAAAGTGTTGTGATCCATTATGTTACTAGGGAGGTAAGTAATAAAAGGCGCCGCGCCGCGGCAGAGTTGAAGTAGTAAGTTAGCATCTTGGTTAGTAAATAGTAGTAGTAAGAGTGTAAGTGAGCGGCTGTAGAGACAGTTAAGAGGTGATAAGCAGTAGTAAATGTGTAGTTAGTCAAGGAGTCGCGGAATAGTAGAGTCTAAGTTTAGTTGTAAGTGACTAGTTGAAGTTGTTTAAGTAAGTATCGACGGGGAGTTAGTGATCTTGAGGTGTTGTAGCTGAATAAGTAGTGAGTTGTGTATTTTAGTTTTAAAGGGTAACACCCCCGAGTTGGTTAGTTCTCCAGTAAAACTTTGGATAGAGTTAACAGTTAAGTAAAGTCGCCGAGTAGTAGTAGTGAATCGGAGTTAGAGTTTTTAAGTATTATTCTAAGTTAAACAGAGTAACGGCGAGTGACAGCGGCCGGTGGGGGTGGGGTTTTATTTTTGCGGTGGTAGACCTGGGGGTATTCAGGAGGGGTTTTTGGGTTTTTTTGGGGGTTAGGTACTTGAACTAGGTTAACTGGAAATATATCCTAACAGACACAGCCCGGACGCAGAAAGAATGAAATGGACAGGCCATCCGGGGGTGGGGTTTGTCTGGTGTGGTGGGTGAGGTTGACGCGTTTGGTGACCGTGGGAGTTGACGTTGTTGTTTTTGTTGGGGGGGTTGGGTGTGACGGGTTTTTTCGGCGGCGGTTTAGGGGGTTGTGTTTTTGTTTGTTTGGGGTTGGGTTGGTTGTTTGGTGGGGTGGGGTGACGTCACGATTGCCCACTATGCAATTGGGGGGGCCTTCATAAGGTCAAGAGCACGGCCCCAAGAGCGTGTTGTTAGGGGGGTTGGTGGGAGGTTGAAGGGGGGACAGGGGTGCGCGTGGACACAGACAGTTTGGTACCAGTTTTTTTGGGTGACAGACATGTTGCCATTTGCCAGGTTTGGGGGGGGAGGGTGTGGATGGGGAAGACAGTTTTGGCCATCACATTTTTTTTGCCATGTGGCCCATCAGTGATAATAGAAGTGCTCAGACAGTTTGCCCATGGGAGACCAGGGTACAGCTAAATATATATGCTTGTGTTGTACATATGCTAGATATCATATTGCAATGAATGATATGTGGACGAGTCGTTCATTTCATGCAATTCCCCCTGGGGGAAAAAGTGTAAAAAAATAAATTATAAAAAAAAAAGTAAACTCAAAATTTAAAAATAAAAAAAATTATAAAAATAAAAAAAAAGTAAGAAAATAAAAAAATAAAAAAAAATCAAAAATTAAAAATAATTAAAAAGTATCTTAATATTAATTGTAAAATGAATAGTTCAATAAAAAATATAGTATAAAAAAAAAAAAAAAAAAAAAAAAAATAAAAAAGTATGATAGATGAAAAATATATATAAATTATTATTTAAAGATTAATATTGGGTTATAATTGTTATTTGTTTTTATTTTTATATTTTAAATACTTATTAAAAAATTATATAATAATTATTTGTAGATATTAATTTTATATATTTAATTATCATAGATATTTATATATTTTATTATTTTTTTAATTATTTTTTTATTAAATATACTTTAATATAATTGTTAGTTTATATTTAGTTTTTATTTTTAAAATATTATATTTGGATATTTTTTATATTAAAATGCAAATATTTATAATTTAATGAATTTAATTATATATTATAAATTTATATTTTATTAAAAAGCATGAATTAATATTATTGGTATAAGTTTATTATATTATATTGAAAATAAATGTATATATAAGTATAAAATTATAAAATATATTAATTAATATAATAATATTTAATTTTATAAATAAAAAGTATTTAAATTTTATTTTAGATATTTAAAAATTTAATTTATTAATATATATATATATTAAGGTAGGGTATTTTAGTTTTATTAAATAAATATTATTATGTTTTTATTTGTTTTTTTTTTTTTAATTAATAATAGTGATTTTTTTAAAAGTGGTTAAATATGTATTGTGATAATTATATTTTATTATGTGATTTATATAATAAAATTTATTTTGATTAATTTAAAAATAATTTTTTATATTAGTTATATTCTATGGTGTTTATGTTGGAAAATTATTTTTATTTATTAATTATTTTTTTTTGGATTTTTCGTTGTTTATTTATTTGGGGGTCTTTATTTTGTTAAATAAAAAGGGTTTATTTATTTTTTTAGTATATATTTTATATTGGTTAAGTTTTTTAATATTTTATTTGTATAGTGGTTGTTTTTAATATTTTTTTTATTAATGGGGTTTTATTATTTAATGTTTTAATTTATAGTTATAATATTATAAGGGTTTTTTTTTTTTTTTTGTTTTAAATTTATTTTTTTTTTAATATATTAATTGTTTTGGGGTTTTTTTTATGGTTTATTTATATTTATTGTGTATTTGAATTTTTATATATTTGTTTTTTATTTATTTTAATTTGTGGTTTTTGGGGGGGTTTTTTTGTTTTTTCTATTTTTTTGTTTTATTTTTTTTAGGGTTGTAATTTTTTTATTATATATATTTTGGTTTTTATGTTTTGTTTTATTTTTATTATTATTTTAATGTTTTTTTTGGGTGGTTTGAGATATTATTTGTTTTTTTTGTTATAAAATAATTGGGGGAGGTATTTTCATTCCAGTGTATTATTTGGTTAATTTTGTATTTTTTTATTTATTTTATAAAATTTTTATTATTTTATTAATTGTATTATTTGATTTGTTAGTGATAAATAATATGTTTAAATTATTTAATATTATTTTAATTAGTGTGTAAGGTGGGAATGGTATATTATTAAAATAGTATTGGTAAAATAATTATTATAATTATTTTTTTTTAAATTTTTTGTGGGAATTTGTTATTTTATTTTTTAATAGTTTTTTTAATTTATTATTTTTTTTAGATTTATTAAATTATTTATTTTATTTTAGTTATATAGTTTGTTTTTTTAAAATAATAATATATTATTTTGTTTTTTTTTTTTTAATATTTATTAAGTTATTTTTTAATGTTTTTTAAGTTTTTGAAATTAATATATAATATGTGAAGGTGAGTTTTTTACACATTCTTTTATTTTATATATATTTTATTAAAAAGTTGTAAAGGTTATAATTTATTCTCGTGTGGGTGGGGGGCGGAACATTCGCCAAGTCCCACCCCCGTTACCCGCGCCCTGCCCGGGTGCGCGACGCTCCCGGCCGGGAGGTTTTACCGTTTTTTCCTCGTCTACCTTGCCCATTTACATACGCCCCAATTTCACCGCTAAATAAATAAATAAAAAAAAAGATTCAAAAAAAAAAATATAAGATTAAAGTACCCATTATTTGGGTAGGTTTGGGTATTGATCGCAGCGTTTTGTCCGCGGGGCGAAGTAGTCTGTATTTGCTTGGTTTGTGTTTTGGTAGCGTATAGCGACAAAAATCTCACACCCACCCCTCCTCACCCACTCCTAATAACCCCACCCTAATATTCAATAATCTCCTCCCTATTATCCACCACCTATAATCATCTAAATTAATACAACAAACTGTCATGGTTAATTTAACCCGTACGGTGAACGCCGGTAATAAATACCCTGTATCGTATAAATATATTCGTTATTAAAAAAAAAAAAAAAAATAAAAAAGTTAAAATAAAAAAAAAAAAAAAAAAAAAAAAAAAAAAAAACCAAAAAAAAAAAAAAAAAAAAAAACAAAAAAAAAACAAAAAATAACAAAAAAAAAACAAAAAAACACAACTCAAACCAAAACAAAAACCACAACACCAAAAAAAAAAAAAAAACAACCAACCACACACAAAAAAACAAAAACAACAACAAAAAAAATAAAACCAAGACAGACTCAGAGAATAGGACATTTTTAGTTTTTTATTTTGGTGATTTTTTTCATTTTTTTTATTTTAATTTTTATATCATCGCCCCCAAACGCACTAAAATGAGTATAAAAGTAGGTTAGTGTAAGAAGTAAGTTTAAGTAGATAAAAGGACAAACAAGTCTTCCAACACAAACATACTCAACTCAAAGTGCTTTTGCCAATTTTTATTTTTAAAATTTAATTCAAATTAAAAACGATTCTCATCAACAGTATACAGTAGTTCATTCTACCGCAAAAACAGAACAAAGTCCTCTTACACAGTCTAGTATTACGGAAAGAAAAAAATAAAAAAATTAACAAAAAAAAACACAAAAAAAATATTTCTAACAGGTTTTGGCTATTCATAATTAGAAGGAAAGCGTATGTATATATTTATAAATATAAATATTGTTTTATCTCAATTTAATTAATTAAAAATTAAAAAATAATAAAAAAAAAAAAAAAAACATTTTTTTTTTTTTTTTTTTTTCAAAAAATTGTGGTTTTCAAAATAAATAAAAAAAAAAAAAACTCATATATTGAGGTATACCGTAAACTCGTCGTCTTCAACCACAGAGGTGGGTTAAAAAACTAACTTTTCTTGTCATGGATACTGCTAATGGTGACCATGCATGGTGAGGTGAACGTATATAATTAATATTACAAATCAAAATAAAAAGCACTGCTGGATTGCAGTAGAGATAAAACTATTCTCACCCTCTATCCCAAACACAAACTCACAAAAAAAAAAACAGATGTAAAAAGGATCTTAAGTCTTGTCCCCCAAAAATTTTACCGCATAAAAAAGCTCTTAACTAGCCGCAAAAAAAAAGTTTCTATTCTGCTCCTATAAACAGGAAAAACAAAAATAAAAAAAAAAAAAGGTATGGCCCTCTCATACTAGTTGCGAGGAGGTTGATTTGTTGACTGCGAAAATAAAAAAAACAAAAAAAAAAAAAAAGAAAAAAAAAAAATCGTGAGTGATATTCTTTTCAAGATAATTGTGTTTTTATTTGTGGTTGTTTTTTTAAATTGTATATTAGTAAACCGCCGTTTCAGGCGTTATAATAAAACATTTTTTTAAATCCAAAAATATACAAATGTTTTGGGTTTTTCTGATCGCGGTTTTAATGTATAAATCTGTCTGAGTTTTAATTAAGTAAAACTAAGATTTCATTTCACCGAACAGTGACTCTGTAAAAAATAAAATAAAATAAAAAAAAAATAAAAAAAAAAAACATACCAGGTGCTTAGGATTTTTTTTGTAAAATTGCTTCACAAATAAACCTTAATAAAAATGTGAGTTCAAGAATATGCCCCCCGTATTTGGTTCCATAAAAAAATCATAAACTCATTCTCCGTTAATAAAAAAACCATCCACAAGGACAAAAAAAAAAAAAAAAAAAGAATGTAGGATATGGCTGTCAGGTAAATTTCCGAATACGGACACTTCTTCAAAAAAAAACGAAATACTTTTTTTATAAATTGCTTTCTTTGTTGTAAAATGTAATAATTAAAACATTAAAACAAACAAACTATATAAAATTTTATTATCATTGTAATTGTACGACCCCATAGTTTAGTGTAAAGTTATGGTTATCGGCATATATTCCGTTTTTCTCTTATTAATTATGGGAAGTTTACACAGAAAAAAGAATAGATGAATACTGTTAAAAAATGATAGCCAAATAACAACATGGCAGGAACTGCGTTTTTCTCCCTCCATTTCCATGGCCAATTCTAAAAAAAAACTACGGAACACCCTGTGCAACCCAAAATGCCACAATACACCTTTTAGGTGAGATACTGGAGGGGCGTTGAAATCCAAAATGGAGCTACTTACTTTCTGGAAAAAGCAACTTTGGGAAGGTTTCACTGCCTGTTTTTAGTACCTTTGGGGGCCTTTTGGAGAAAAGATGCGACATAGGCCCACCCAATATCTGTGCGCAAAAGCAAATGCACTCCTCCCCTTTACACCTGCATGAGCCAAACAGCTGGGTTTACATCACTGTAGAGGTTATTGCGCGAACTTGAGAAAAAGAAATTGGGGTTAACAAATTTTGGGGCTTTTTTTTTCCTTAGATTCCTTGTTAAAAATAAAAATTTGACATTTTCAGTCTAAACTAATTAAAATTGTCAGAGATTATTGGATAAAAAAAAATTATAATAAAAAAAAAAAAACAAAAAAAAAACAAAAAAAGAAAAAAAAAAATATAAATATTTTTTCGAGGATATTACGAACGCGAAAAAAATAAAAAATTTAGTGAAATCGCTTGTGTTTGTGGGTTCGATATACTCACTAACCTTCTGGATGATATTCCGTAAGGGGTGTGTTTCAATATGGGGTCTTTTTTTTAGGGGTAATTTATTTACGTTTTGGAAACCTTAGGGTGTCCGAAAATGAAAATGGCCCCTAAAATAAAATTGTTAATGAAAATGAAACGAGGGGCCAAGAGCTCCAGTAGGTGCATCCTCTATTTGGGGCTTTTGTGTTGAGATATAATGCAATAGGAGCCTCATATTGGGATCTTCTGAAAAACGGCGAGCCGCAGGACAGACAGAAATCAGACTGACGACAGACTTATGGGGAATAATTTAATTTGCATTTCCCTGATCACCACTTTTACCGTTTTTTTTCTTGTAATAATGCATAAAAATTGAAAAAAAAAAAAATCTGCAAATAAAAAAAAAAAATGTGGAAATTTTGAAAATTTCACTTTCCACTTTGCTTTAATTTTGTGGAAACACCTAATGGGTTTTAAAATAAGTACCCTAAATTCGAGGTTTTGGAAATACTTTAAGTTTAAGGGGGTAGTTTCTTAGATGAAAGGTCATTTTATGGGGGGTGGGGTTAGGGGGGGGGCAGGGTATCTAACATTACAGTCAATTCATAAGTCACGTTAAGAAAATGGATGGTCCTCAAAAATAGGTTATATTGCAAAATGTTCTTGGAAAATTTGAAATTAGTATAATTTTATTAGCGCCTAATGTCGTAGTTTAATATAAAATAAAAAAATTATAATAAAACAAAAAAAAGACATTTCATAAAAATGATGCCAAAAAACTACAGGGACAGATAGCTAGATGTAGTTTTAGTTTTAACTATTTGAGTGGAAAATAACTATTTTTGTCTTACATGCAGAAATTTTTGCTGACGTTTTGAAATTGGTAAAATAATTTCACATTCTTTTTAATAATTGATAATTTTTCACAATAAATATCATCATTTTTTGGACCAAAAATTTCTTTATTGTTTATAGCACCATGTGTTCAGAGAAAACAGGAAAAACAATCTGTCCCTGATCACATGGATAGATAGGTTAAGAAGTGTCAAAAGTTTATACTCACCATAACGTGCACATGACAGATTTCAAAAAAAATAGGGCTCTCTGTCAGGAGGCCAAAACGGGTTCGGCGGGTAAGGGGTTAAGTTTTTTAAATTACAGAGCAGAGATAGTACACACCCAGATAGTCTTAGATCACAGCCGCAGATTGTACACATTGGATATGTTCGTATATGCTTAGATACACAGATCAGCAGATTGTACCACACTGGATATGCTTTAGATACACTGCTCAGCAGATTGTAACATTTGGATTAGGTTGAGATCACACAGTCACAGCAGATTGTACACACTGGATAGGTTAGATAACAGCCTTCTGCGATTGTACACATGGATAGGGTTTAGTTAGATACAAGCTAGCAGATTGTACACACTGGATAGGGTTAGATAACAGCTCAGCGATTGTACCATGGGATAGGGTGTGATACACAGTAGCAGATTTGTTTAAATGATAGGGTTGATACACAGTAGAGATAGTACAACTGGATAGGGTTAGTTAGATTACACAGCTCAGACGATTTAACTCTGGATAGGGTTAGATACACAGTTCAGCAGATTGTATACACTGGATTAGGGTTTAGATACACAGCTCAGCAGATTGTACAACGTGAATTTAGGGTTAGATACACAGCTCAGAGATTGTACACAGGATAGGTTAGATACACAGTCAGCTAGATTTACACACTGGACTAGGGTTGTTTTAGATAACGTCTCAGATTGTGACACACTGGATAGGGTTAGATACACAGTCAGCAGATTGTACACATGGATAGGGTTAGATACAAGCTAGCAGGTTGTAACTTGGATGAGGGGTTAGATCACAGTCAGAGATAGATTGTACACACTGGAGTGAATTGAGGGGTGTTAGAATTACACAGTAGCAGATTTGTACACACTGGATAGGTTAGGATACCCAGTGAGCAGATTTGTAACATGGATTGGCTTAGATAACAGTGAAGCAGATTGTACACAGGATAGGCTTAGTTTACACAGTGAGCAGATTGTACACACTGGATAGCGGTTAGTTTAGTACACCAGATCAGCAGATTGTAACCACTTGATAGGTTTCCTATCACCCCCCCCCCCTTTCCTAAACCCCTACAACTCTCCCTCCCCTCCTCTCCCTTAATCACTACTTGTCCTGAAGTCAGAGAGAAGGAGTCGTGCAGTCTTCGTTGAAGGGATGGGGGTAGAGGGAGGAGGCAGCCCTGCTCCGGTATCTTCCAGCAGTGCTTGCTCTTAGTGGCCGCACTGCTGGAGGGAGGAGGAGAGTTGTGTGCAGGAGATCGTGGGTCTGGCCCTGCTTTATCGTGCGTTGTGCCTGCGCTGTGTTGCAGTAAGCGCAGGCACGGCACAGGGGAATAGAGGGGCCGCGTCAGGACACCAAAGAGCATCGAAGCGGGCTTGCTCTGACTGCGCGTGCCCTGCCTGCCTGTGAGAGTAAGCGGCAGGCACAGTGAACAGGGCGGGTGCGGCGTCCATAAGTTCCTGGTGTATCCAATCATGGGCAAGGTAGGCCAGCTGTCTGAGGGGCAGAGCTGTTGAAGGCCCCGGGCAAGTGTACCTGGCAAGGAAGAAGGCGCCCTCTGAGTATTATGACACAAATAAGTTGGGAGCTTCATGATATGTAGGCACCAGAATGACAGGGTATAGTATAATCAGCTCTACATTTTGACCTAGTTATTACACCTTATAAACTTTCCAGCATGTTCAAATGTTAAGTAAATCATTAAAATTACAGAAAATAGCAATTACATATTTCTAAAATATCAATCAATGTATACTGTTGTAATTAATATACAACATTGAGATAAGATGGTATTAAAGGTGTTGTCTCACCATGACATCCCCTGTCCATATGCTGGGTTAGGGCTTAATGACATTGTAGGGGGGAAGAGTCCCCCATTAGAGACCTCCTATTTTGTATAGAGAAAATTAATTTTATTTGAATGGCTACACTTCTGCAATGAATATATGTATGTGAGGAAAAGAACTAAAGTCTCAACAAGAAATATCTCAGGAATCAATATAGAAGGAAAACAGATATCTCAATAAAACTTTAACTACTCTAACATATAACTTTCAACTAGCTTTGTATAGTAACATTTGCTGTATGGCTGTTCATTTCGGGTTATCTTTATTACCCTTTTTAAACCATATTAACAGTATACACCATCGAGGCAAAGGATGATATATTTTCAAAACTATATATAATTCTCAAAGTTATGACTTCAAACTTATAATATAACAGCAATAAAACTGAGGTACATGGTCTGATAGTCCTTCTTTCACTCCAGAGCCCTCCTTGAACACGTCTCAGGCTTGAGTCTCATGCTTAGAAAGAGTAATTTCTTCGAAACATCGTAAGGTGATGAGCGATCAGGTCTGTTGGGTCTAGCAGTCATACCTGAGGACTTGTTTAGGAGTGGCTCTGGAGTTAAAAGGAAGGACTATGCATCCCATGTACCTCCAGGTTTTTATTGCTGTTACAGTATATTATGAGGTTTGATGTCATAAGCTTTGAGAATTATATAAAATTTTGAAAATATATCTTCCGTGCCTCGATGGTGTATACTGTTGAAGATCTCAATAAAACTTAACATTTACTAGAATAATCTTAAAATAAATAGAAACAAGACAAGGACTCACCAACCAGCCATGAAAGAATGTGTACGTACCGATATGCTTCTTATTTGACAGCAGGTCCTTATTCAGGAATGTATATATATCACAGGTGGAAAGAGAGGGTTAATGGTCATCCAGGAAAATCTGTCCCTGTACCCGGAAAGACCCTACCACGTCCCTTAGCGGGACCTTCGCCCAAAAAGGCGTGTCCCGCACAAATTTAACCTATATGTACCCTAAATCCTGGTTAATGCTCATCCGTCTCATAAATTACGCTCATCTAGACGCGTTTCGGTCAGGAATGACCAAGGTACTCAGTGGGTAGCCAAGAAACCATGATAGCAAGGGTATAATAATGGTGCCAATTTTCTGTGGTGTAAGGAGCCTGTGTGCTCACAGGGAATGGTCACCCTCTTAAGTTTCCCCAAATAACTACAATGGAGTCCTTCACTATAAAAGGTAGAAGTACCACTCACTATTCATTTGCTCCAATCAGAGCTTATGTGTATGTGCCAGGCTTTCCACAATGTAAAAAGCTGATGGCCAGAGGGAAAGTAGCAAAACCAGACTCTTACTCCAAATTCTCAGAACATAACACATCACTTTATCAATTTATCCTTAGGTTTCCCTACTTTGGTATGGCAAACAGGAGAAAAATGTTAGGTAGCTCCTGTATTAAAATTAATTTATCTCAGAAGGTGGATGGTATGGCTATCAGGATTCTTTCACCAAGCAATAGGAATCCTTAGTAAAGAAACATGAAGTATTAGATGTAATCTCATGGTCATTGTCTAAATCAAGGGTCTCAAATATTAGGAATGATGGCAGACTGTGCTGTTTATGCGACCCAATTGGGAACTGGAGTTCCCAAGACATTATTGTGGCAGTAAAAAATAGGCCATAGGAGAACAATAATTTAAGATGTCAGATTGCTATAGAGGGATTGAGAATTGGGAGGGGCTCCCTTTGTCCACCATTGGCAAAGTTACTATGAGACCCAGAGGCTTAATGACCTTGCTGTCTGGAATAGCTGCCGTGCCTGGCCGAGGGCAGAGTGTTGACAAGCTAATGAAAGAATAGCATAATATATTGTAGTATAGTCATGTACTGATATGTATTATAACAGCGATTAAGGGAATCGTCAGGTCTAGTTCATATTCTGGAAAGTAGTAAAAAAAAAAAAAAAAAAGTAAAAAAACAAGTTAAAGGAAAAAAAGAAACAGACCCAGTTTCACCATTATAGTGCTTAATAAAAAAAAAAAAAGTAAATAGTACACATATTTGGCATTGCGGGGTATGTACCAATTGCCACAATAGTTTTCAATTGTATCAATTTTGAGAAAGAAATGCGGTCAGCCAACTTCTAATTTTTCTATCTTGACAAGCCTATCTACCTTGACAAGTTTGAGATGTGGGGGAAATAAAATTGCAAAAAACTGTTTAAAATTCTGCATCATAACCTTTAGTCACTTTTCAGGGATGACATTTCAAAACATTTTCAGACTAGAATAATCATAAAAACGAGTAGAAACAATGTTTTAAAGGAAGGCGCTTCAAAGGAATTCTAAGTTCTTTTTCGTTAAAATCGCCTGAATGTATAAAATTGGGTTTTTGTGTGTTTTAAAATTGTGCTTTACGTTAGTAATGAGCCTACAGTAAAAAGGGTATAAGGGCCTGGAAATAAAAAAAAATTTAAAAATTAAAATAACATTCAGTGAATAGAAACAGGGGATGATCTTGCTTGGTGAAACCGGTCCCACAACACCTGTGGTGTGCGGGTCTTGCTGATGTGGAAAAAAGGGGTGAGAGCAGCAAAAATAAATTTCAAATTTAATGTAGAAAAAAATTAAAAATTTGCAAAATCTAAACATAAATCAGGGGGTTTTTTAAGTAAAATTATTTTTTAGATTCTTTTAAAATTTTAAATGGCACGTTTTGGGAGAAATTTTTATATTTTTGGGATATTTATATATAATATATTAATATATATATATATTTAAATATAAATTATAAATAAAATATATATAAGATAAAAAAATTTATTACATTTAAATATTTAAATTTTTATAGTTTGTAATTACTAAATTACTTTTTTTATTATTGTACGGGTGTAAGTTGAGAAATAAGGGACTTTTTTTCCCTAATAGCAAACTAGCTCCACTTCGACCCTGGCTCAACAGGCCACATTAAAATAGGGGGGCGTTCGAGCAGTAATTGCCCTGTTTTGCCAAACCCATTCATATTGTGTCGATATTACAGTGTGGTGCGACACCCCCCAAAGCCTCCTCATTTAGGCACATTAAAAGTGTCGATCTTATGAAAAAATTTTAGGTGTAAACCCCCACGGGGAGGGCCTCTCTCCTTTTACCGTTGTTAGTTTAACTTTTCCCTGTATTTTTTGACCTTGATTAGAAACCTGAAAGTACAGGCTCTGGAACCCAAGGGGGCTCAAAAAATAAATAAAAATGCACCTAAGGGGTTGTTCACACGGGGGTTTTTGTGATCCTTTTACGGACCGTTTTCGGGGTCCGCAAAACGGATCTAACAATTTCTGTGTTAAATTGAGTTTAAAATGGGAAAGCCCTCGCTGTTCCACGGGAGATCACGATGGCTTTTTTTAAGCTCTTCTGCACTGCGCTTTTGCATCCGCTTTTAAAATTTAATGTCAATTCTTATTGCTTTTACGCAATGACGCCCTGGGGGGGGGGGGGGGAAGGGAAAAGAGGGGAAAAGAGAGAGAGGAGAGAAGGAAA
>JAODAL010058465.1:0-22077 GCA_025379985.1 Phyllomedusa bahiana
AAAAATTTGAAAAAATTTTTGATATAATTTAACCCTTTAACCTTCAAGACAATTTTTTTCACATTTTTTTCCCTATTCGCCTTCCCAGAGCTATAACTTTTTATTTGGTATCTATATAGACATAGGAGAGATTTTATTTTGTGTGACAAAATATGCTTTGTAATGGTGTGTCATTCACTATACCACAGAATATACTGGGAAACCACAAAAATTGTGATAAATACAGTGTTCCATCTTTGGTAAAAATATGTTTTTTTTTATTTACTTTTTGATACAAATCAAGCAATACCAAATATGTAGAGTTTTCTTTATGTTTTGGTACCATAATCAAAAATCAAAACCTTTTCTATTTTTCAATTTTTTGCTGTGGCGAAATTTTCTGCGACCAATAACGTTTTTGTACTTCTACCTACAGACTTGCGTAAGTGTGCATTTTTTGCAGGCTGAAGTATACCAGTTTGGAATACATGCAACTTTTTTCATCACTTTTATCCCAGTTTTTAGGGCATGTGAAATGACCATAAAACGCAAGGGGTTAAACAGCGCAGAATGGAGCTGGCCCCATCCCGTGCAGTTACCAGTGGGTGTAAGCTGCAATTAGCAGTCGGAACCTCCTGCTTCGTAGCGGAATTGTGGCGCGATTCCTCTACGAAGCCCCTTACCGCCATCAGGAAGTACCCGTATGTATAGATGCCATAAAGGGTTAAAGTAGTTGTTTTACAGCTTGTATAATGGTCTTAAATGGGATTTGCAGGGTATATTCAGATGAAATTTGCGCGCCATCCCCAACCCATCCCTGCATCTTCCCCGTCGCGTATCGTGCATCAGCAGAAAGAAGTGAAATGTCACTTCTTGCCGCTGCTTACTCACCGGGGAAAGTGAGAGTGCATGGGGGCCGGCTGGAGTAGTAAATTTCGATTGCCTTAAATAAACTCAGTTTCTCAGTATCAATGTCTAAACTGCTGCAAAAAAAGGAGTACCCTGAAGTAAAAGTGAACAAATTGTGCACAATGTGTCAATATTTTTTGTTGCCACTATTACTTGCCACCACTGCTTTAACAATCGTGGGCATGGCGTTCACTATAGCTTCACAGTTTTGTAGAGTCCCCACAGATTCTCAATAGGTTAAAGTTTGGGAGACATCCCTGTCCAGCCCAGCACCTTTACCCTCATTTTCTTTAATAAGGCCATGGTCGTCTTGGAAGTGTGTTTGGGCTCGTTATCATCTTGGAATTCTGCCCTACAGCCCGGTTTCCAAAAGGAGGCGATCATGCTATGCCTAAGTATCTCACAGTACATGTTGACCTTCATGGTTTCTTCAAAGAACTGTAGCTCCCAGAGCTGGCAGCACTTATGCAGCCCAAGCAACTTTTTCCCCCCCATGCTTGATTGTGGGCACCACATTTTGTCGCTGTACTTTCATTTTGTTCCCGAAACAAAGCTTGTGCAAAGCTGCAGGTTTTTTGTGTCATCGTTGAAGAGGCTTCCTTCGGGAGAAAACTGCAGCCCAATTTGATCATTTGTGCTATCCAAAAATTTTTTTTTTTTTACCTTCCTCGCAATTTGAAGCACTCAATGTCTATTTTAAAAGGACTATTTGGATAGACGATGAGCATGTGCACTAACTTCTTTTGGTTAACCATGGAAAGGCCTGTTTTGAATGAAACCTGTTTGTTAAATTTCCCGGTCTGCACCCTTGCTGCACTCAGTTTTAGGGGGTTGGGAATTTATTAAGCTAAGATTTTTATGTGACAACAATTATTTTTTTGTCACCGAGTTGCCCGTATGAAGAGTGTGGAGCAATAGCACCCCCAATTTAAAACACCGCTCCCATTCCCCCCCTGAGCCCTTTTAACACTAATGGCTCACTCATGGTGGGTTGGAAAATGGCAATTGGGGCCCAAATTTGTTTTTTTATTTGGGGTGTACTCACCTTAGTTGCCCTGTTTTGACATTGATACTGTTAGACATTTTTTGTAGTTGTTTTGAGGGACACCAAAATTTAAAATTGTTTAACAAGTTACACTAATTTTTTTTCACTTTTCAAAGTTCTATGTTCAGTGTTGTGTTGAAAAAACAAATATTTAAAAATGTAGGGTGTATCCTTTTATGAGATACTGTATCCCCCCCAACCCTGGCCCCCCAGCACTTTTCCCCTTTTTTGATTCCCCTTTTTAAACGATTCACCCTACCTCCTTTAATCCCTTAACCTTAAAAAAACACATTCCCTTGATCCATGCTCCCCCTATTTCTCTTTTGGGAAAGAGGGCTTGTGCAAAAACTCTCCACATTAAAATCTCTTTTTCTCCGATCCCTTTACTTCCTAACTGATAAAACCTAGTTACCATCCTTTGACACAGCCTCACCTGCTGTGCTCTATTTTGACACCCTCCAATCTACCCATTCTCCCCACCTGGTACCAAGCAGGGCAAAGGTCTTGACCTTCTCCTGTCAGATACCTGTTCCTTTGTCCCCACTTCACCTCTACCTTCTCTCACTTTCCCTTCCTTTGAGATGTACTTTGTCCGCATCTACTCTCCCTCCAACCTACTGATCACCAGGTCCTGGCACTGCCTTTCTTGACCACTTCACTTCCGGTTCCCCTTTCTTTCCTTTCATCCTCACTTATGTGGGGGATTTCAAAATCCCCCATCGAATTTTTTCCCCCAGTGCCAGCAAATCCACGCCTTTTTTCCTTTGGCTTCGCACAGTGGACCTTTGTAGCCACTCACAAAGAAGGACATACACTGGACCTTGTCTTCACACACCTCTGCCCCTTATCTAACATTTTAAACTCTCGCCATTTCTGACCATAATCTGCTTACTACAATCTGCTTATCTGTCTACCCTCTCTACTCCACCTACATGTCCTGTCTCAAATCTAGTACACCCACCTGCAGGAACCTTCTAGGTCTTAACCCTTGCACTCTCTGTGACTCTTTTGAACCTCTCTCTATTATATCCTCATTTGTTGACACAGATGCAGCCACTGCTTTCTATAACACCAGAAACTGCTCTAGATTTCATTGCCCTTCTCATGCACAACAGAACCTGCAAAATCAATAGACAATCCTGGCACACTGATGTGACTAAAAACCTGAGGCACATTCCAGAGTTGCTGAATACCGCTGGAAGAAAACCCGCTCCACCAACGATTTTGCAGCATACCATATCTCCTCAACTTCAAGTCTGCACTCACCTCTACCAAACAGGATAACTTTACCACTGTCATATCCTCTCTGGCTCACCACTCTAGACAACTATTCAACACCTTCAATTCTCTCCTCCATCGCCCAGCTCTCCTTTCAGCAGATCATTTTGCCACTCAGTTCTTAAACCAGATCAACCTCATCAGATAAAGCTTCACCCAACAATCCCCATGACCCACTTATATACCTGCACAGTGCTCTACTCCCTTAACTTGCTTCTCCTTTGTTACTCATAACAAGCTTTCCTCTGTCCAAATCCAACCTCACTATCTGTAATCTTGACCCACTGCCATCCCACCTCAGCCCTGCACTTAGTTCTGTTATTATCGCAACCATCACCCATCTTATTATTAAGAGAAATAGAGAAAAACATCCAGCTCACCATATAGAGGAATTCAGCATGGACACTGCAGGCAATGCAGAAAATCCAATGTAAGAAGAGAAGAATATCCCAATTGGAGAAATGCTACGTGCCAGGCGAAAACGGGTTCAGATCTGCGAACTGTATCCTAGAACAAAGTGCAGCCATTGAAAATAGACTAAAAGACAGAAAATATCCTAACTGGTCTCTCAAACATGCAAAAATGTGGCCAGGGTCGGGACAAGGCATTTTGGTGCCCTAGTCAAGTAAGCCAAGTGTGCGCCCCCACCCCACCCAAAAAAAAAAAAAATCGGCAGCACTAACTAACGCACACTGCCTGCATCCCTCCCCCTGCCACCAAACAAGTCAGTAATGGGGTGAAAAAACAAAACACAATTCCGACACCCAATAGTGGGTTATTACTATCCGTTGAATTTATTTATATCAAATAATATGTTGTGAATTAAAAACCAATACAAATTAGCTTATAGATGGGCGAATTGATTCTAACAAGTAGGTAATTCGTTTAGTATTTCATGAAAACTCGGTTCCGACCGAAGGTCGAACGTTGGGGTACTTCGAGGTGAACGAAGTGTGGTCTTTTTGATTGATTAAAATGGCTGCGAGCACATGCGCTACATTGTGGCAAAGTCACTCTGGGAGGAAGAAGGGCAGTAGCCATCATACCTGTGCAAAGATGAAGACCAATCAGGAGACCGCGGGAATCTGTGACGTCACCTCCGCACTATATAAGACCGAGCGTGTGGCCGCTGGGAGCTCACACTACCTCTCACAGAACTGATAGGGAAGTACAGTGCGGGTGATAGCGCTTTCCTGAAGAACTGATTATTATACAGCGATTTCTGTGAGGGTGTCTCAGCTCGTCTCAGAGTCAGTTCTCTGAATGTTCTATGTCTGATATTTTGGGGTATTGGATCTGAAATCCAGTGTGCGTCCACTGCAGCACATATACATTCAATATCCAAGTGGTCATAAGCCAGTTCCTGTTTTAATTTACATCCAGAGGGTAAAATTAAGCGTTGTTTGCAGGTGTGCCTGACAAAAAAAACCGTCTTTTTCAACGCAATATAAATAATAAATATTTTTTATGGTATAGCCTAATTCACAAGCAAAGTCTAATTACAACTGTAATCATCTAGTTGGGGTGGCGATAGAAAACACGCAAATGGTCACACGCTACTGAAGTTTGTGAGCGCCAATTCTTTGCTCAATTTTACATCCAGGGGTTAAATAAAGCGTTTTGATATTTGCTGGTGTGCTTGACAAAAATAAACCGACATTTTCCAACACAAATATATATATTTTTTTTTGGTAGCCCCTAATTCACAAGGCACAGGCCTAATTACAACTGTATCACTTGTTGATGTGGCTCGAAAACAACGCAATTGTAACACGCAACTATTTGTGCTGCTCAATTCTTTTGGCGCAATTTACATCCAAGGGGTTAATTAAAAGCGTTGTATTGCTGTGTGGCTGACAAAAAATAACCGACCCTTTTTCAACCGCCAAAAATATATATAATATTATTTAGTAGCCTAATTCCAAAGTTCACAAGGCTAATAACAAACTGTATCTCTTGTTGTGTGCTAGAAAACACGCAATTGTAACACGCTCTAGTATTGTGCGGATCTCAATTATTAGCGCAATTTACCATCCAGGGTATAATTAAGAGCGTGTTTTGCTGGTGTGCTGACAAAAATAAACCGTCTTGTTTCAACGCCAAATATATTATATTTTTTTTGGAAGCCCTAATTCACAAGCAAAGGCTAATTACAACTGTATCTCTTGGTTGTGTGTGCGAAGAAAACAGGCGCAATTGTAACACGCTACAAAGCAACTAGTTTGTGCGGCCTCAATTCTATAGGCTTGCAATTTACATCCATGGGTTAATTAAGCGTTGTATTGCTGAGTGTGCTGACAAAAAATAAACCGTCCATTTCAACGCCAAATATATATATTTTTTTTTTGGTAGCCAAATTCACAAGCAAAGGCTAATTACAACTGTATCTCTTGTTTTGTCGAGCGTATAAAACACGCAATTGAGTAACACGCTACTATTTGTGCGGCACAATTCTTTGCGCAATTTACATCCAGGGTGTTTAATTAAGCGTTCTGTATAGCTGTGTGTTGCTGACAAAAATAAACCGTCTTTTTTCAACGCCAAATATATATATTTTTTTTTTTGGTAGCCTAATTCACAAGCAAAGCTAATTACAACTGAATCTCTTGTTGTTGGCTAAAAACAACGCAATGTAACACTCTACTAGTTTGTGCGGGCTCAATCTTTGGCGCAATTTACATCCAGTGGTTAATTAAGCGTTGTTTTGGCTGTGTGCTGACAAAAATAAACCGCTTATTCAACTCCAAATATATATATATATTTTTTTGTTACCTAATTCACAGCAAAGGCGAAGATACAACTGATCACTTTTTTGTGTGGTCGTAGAAAACACCAATGTAACACGCTACTATTTGATTGCGGCGCTTCAATCTTGGCGCAATTTACATCCAGGGGTTAATTAATCGTTGTTTTGCTGGTGCTTGACAAAAAATAAACCTTCTTTTTCAACGCCAAATATATATATATTATTTTTTTGTAGCCTAATTCACATACAGCAAAAGGCTAATTACCACTGTTATCTCCTTGTTGTGTGGCGTAGAAAAAACACGCAATTGTAACACCTACTAGTCTTGTGGCTGCCTCAAGTTCCCTTGGCGCAATTAAACATCCAGGGGTTAAATTAAGCGTTGTTTTGCTGGTGTTCTGACAAAAATAAAAACCGTACCTTTTTCAACGCCAATATATATATATTTTTTTGTAGCCTAATTCACAAGCTAAGGCTAATTAACAACCCCCCTGTATCCTCTTGTTGGTGGCGTAGAAACGACGCAATAGTACCACCTACTATCCAGTTTTGTGCGGCTCAAATCTTTGTCGCAATTTACATCAAGTTGGGGGGGGGGTACCCCAGGGGGGGGGGGGGGGGGGCGGGGTCCCAAGGGGGGGGGGGGGGGCATTATACAGTTAATTAAGCGTGTTTTGCCTGGTGTGCTGACAAATAAACCGTCTTTCAACGCCAAATATATATTTAATTTTTGGTAGCCTAATTCACAAGCAAAGACAAATTACAAATGTAATCTCTTGTTGTTTGGCGTAGAAAACTCAATTGTAACACGCTAACTACAAAAGCTACTTAAGTTTGTTCGGCTCAATTCTTGTGGCGCAATTTTACATCCATGGATTTAATTAAGCGTTGTTTTGCTGGTGTGGCTGACAAAAATAAACCGTCTTTTTCAACGCCAAATATATATATTTTTTTTGTAGCCTAATTCACAAGCAAAGGCTTAATTAACAACTTATCTCTTGTTTGTGTGGCGTAGAAAAACACTCAATATGTAACACGCTAACTAGTTTGAGTGCGGCTCAATTCCCTTCGGCGCAATTTACATCCAGGGGTTAATTAAGCGTTGATTTGCTGGTGTGCTGACAAAATAAACCGCTTTTTCACGCCAAATATAATATATTTTTTTTGGTAGCCTAATTCACAAGCATATGGCAAATAACAACTGTATCTTCTTGTTGTGTGGCGTAAAAACACGCAATTGTTAACACGCTACTCCATTAGTGCGAGCTCAAATCTTTGGCGCCATGTTACATCCAGGGGTTAATTAGCGTTGTTTTTGCCCTGGTGTGCTGACAAAAATAAACCTCTGTCTTCAACGCCAAAATATATATATTTTTTTTGTAGCCATAAATCCACAACAAAGGCTAATTACAACCTATCTCTTGTTTTGTGTGGCGTAGAAAACACGCAATTGTAACACGCTACTAGTTATGGTGCCGTGCTCAATTCTTTTGCGCAAATTTTACATCCAGGGGTTAATTAAGACGTTTTTTTTGCTGGGTTGTCGACAAAAAAAGAACCGTCTTTTTCACGCCAAATATATATAGTTTTTTTTTAGGTGTATCCTAATTCACAAGCAAAGGCAAATACAACAGTATCTCTTGTTGTGTTGGCGTAGAAAACACGCAATTTAAAAAACGCTACTACCTAGTTTGTGCGGCTCAATATTCTTTAGCGCAATTTACATCCAGGTGGTATAAATAAGCGAGTGTTGTTGCTGTGTGCTGAAAAAAAATAAACCGTTCTTTTTTCAACTGCCAAATATATATAATTTTTTTTGTTAGCCCTAAATTCACAAGCAAATGCTAATTACAACTGTATCTCTTGTTTGTGTGTGCGTCGAAAACAACTTCACAAGTACCACTCTACAAAGCACTAGTTTTGTTGGGTGCATCAATCTATTGCGCAATTACATCCAGGGGTTAATTAAAGCGTGTTTTGCTGCTGTGCTTGACAAAAATAAACCCCGTCTTTTTCAACGTCAAAAGATATATAAATTATTCCTTAGCCTAATTCACCAAGCAAAGGTTAATTACAACTGTATCTCTTTTGTGTGGGCGTAGAATACACGCACTTGTAACACAGCGCTACAAAGCTACTAGTTTGTGGGGCTCAATTCTAGTTGCCAATTTACAATCCCGGGGTTTAATTAAGCTTGTGTTTGCTGCTGTGCCTACAAAAATAAACCGTCTTATTTCAACGCCAATATATATATTTTTCTTGTAGCCTATAATTCCACAAGCGAAGGTTAATTGAAGCCTGTTTGTGTGCTTTACATTTAGTAAAACACACCGAGCTTGAAAACACACATACAATAATTTTTCCATGGCCATTTGCGTGGAGCGCTAAATAGATCCAAGGTTACCCAAGCTTGTTAGCTGGTTCATTTGATTCAAAAGCAGGGTTATAGTTTTATCTATATACAGATAGCTTCATCAAACAGTGTCTGGTACAGTTTAGAAACAAACATATGTCCAAACGAGAGGTGGCAGGCTCTGCAACAGACGAGTGCAGTGGCACAAACATATTCTGAAACTGGGCCCAGGATCGCAGCACAGCAAGGTGGACGTCGCAGCAGGGGTGACTCGGGTGAGGCCACAACTGCCCGTGCTTCAACTAGCGGCCGTGTGTTGTTTATCAGCAACCCAATGGTTCTTGATTGGTTTGACTAGGTCATCCTCTTCCCCCAGATGACATCTGACAACAAGTCCACCAAGATTCGTGGGATACCTCAGACAACAACAACTTAGTTGGCATATGGCCCGGAGCGGTCAGCGGACCCTCAACCTGTCCTCAGGCCCGGCCACGTCCCCCATCCAGATTCCCTCAAGCCAGGGATCTACTATGTGTCTGGGCTCAGCGCAACTATATAGCGAGGATGACAATTGAGGAGGGCAGTCAGCATCTACTTTGCACGAAGAAATGGGGCCTAATATCCCCAGCTTCTTAGCAGTAGGCGCAAGTATAGATGTGGAAGATTTCATGGAGGTCAAGTGGAGAAGGTTCAGCTCGGCTTAACCCAAGACCGGATGATGAAGTACAGTAGTGACCTCTGACACACAAAAAAATGATGATGGTAGCCGAACCGCACTTGTAGCCGGATGAATCAAGGGCTTATCATCATCGTCAGTAGAAGAGGGCGTCAGCTTTGCTCGTCATGCAGCGGCGCAGCCAGCAAGTGGGTTTGGGCCGTGATCAGGCAGTATAGCAGCAGTGTGAGTGTCGATGGAGGCCAACGGCCACGTGGGTAGAAAACCCGCTTCGCAGTGTCCAAGAACAGTAGCGGCACAGGGCTTCAGCGAGGCAGCGTCGGCAGTAGTCACTCAATGGCGGTAGCTGTTTGCGGTAAAATCATCAACTTCTCGGCGGTGTGGCAGTTCTTGCTAAACACCGAGGAGCCGAATATATGGGTATATGTAGAATCTGTGGGCAAAAAGTGAAGCGTGGGCCAGGGAGCTAACTTGGCACAACGGCCTCAGCTCAACACAAGCAGCGTAACGATCAGTTGGCCGGGAGAAACTTGGCTCAGAAGATGGTGGTCAAACCGCCGCTGCATGCAGCAGCAGCGGCCCAGTGGCACGCAGCCATATCAGCCAGTCAAGGCTCCACCACCACTGCAACGGCAGCTGTTTTCTATATTGACATCCTCTCCCGGTCCAGATCACATGCTCCTCGCTAACTCATGTGCGCAGCAGTCGTGTCAGAGAGGCGGTAGTAACGAGACAACAGTATGTGCGACCCAACGATCCAAAGATTGCAGCAGCTGACCGTGATCTCCCGTCCAAGTTGTTGGTACTAGAGCAGTCCCCACCCTTTCCAAAAGTGGTACTCCTGCCCTATACAAGTAGAACTAAATGCTGTGCCGACCGAGAAGGAGAGTTCCAGAGCCCGTAAGTTCCTTTGTCCCAAAAGGCAGTACCAGCACTTCAAAAAATATGTTAGAGAACAGAAAGTGGGACGTCCTTAGCTTATCGAGAGGTTTGTTCCAAGGTACACGGCAGCGGCGGTACGGTCCCCCCCCCCCTGGAGCTTAACTAACGGTCAGGCCAGTACATGTCCTTACAGGCCCACTGGGTTGATGTGCTTACCTGCCCAGTCAACAACCAACTACCTTGTGACCAGGAGACGCCGGCTATCCTCCTCCACAGTTGTCAAACTAGCTCGCCTGCTGCCATGTATCCGCCACCCTCTCCTCACTCCACCACCACCACCATCTCAGCTCCACAAGAACTGTCTCCAACATACCACACTTTGTAGGGCACAGCGGTTCACGCAGTTCTACACCTCCTGCCCCCCCCCTTCGCGAACTGAAGTCCACAGGGGAGGAGAACTGCTCCGAGACTTGCAGCAAGAAATCTGATGTGTGGGCATTCTCCCGCGCCAACTGCACATCGGAACCATGTGAGACGACAATGGGAGAACATGGTGTCCGCTGCTGCAAACCGAGGAGGGATGGTCATGCGTCTCCTGTGCATGGCCACGTGTTTCAATCTGGTTGTAAAAAGGTTCCTGAAGTCTCCCACCGATCTACAGAACATTCTGAAAATGGCCAGGAAACTGTGCATGCAACTTAATCCATTCGTCACAAAAGCAGAACACCCTCCTCGAGTTGCAGCGGCTGAACTGCCGTCCCCCAACACGCTCTGATATGGCGATGTTATCCACTCCGCTGATTCCGCCTGCACAGTGTTTGGACCGCTGTATGAACAGGAGAAAGGCCATTAACGATTTTTTGAATGATCCAGGCAGAACAGAAGTACTCCCCCTGTTAACTTTGATGTCAGCCTAGTGCAGCTCAGTGCGTGACACCTAGCCGTTTGAGTTTGAGGTCATTTCGATGAGGCACGTTATTTTTCTCAGTCGCCAGGACTTAACTTGGAAGAACTAACGTCATTCCACTGCTTCAGTTCCATCTGGGAACAGAATCTGAAAAATCTGCTGAGGCAGGGACAGGAGATGTTGCTACTCACATCCTCGTGGCCCCAAGAGTCCCGTGGGGACTGAATTGAGAAAAGGAGAGGAGGAGGACATTGAGCCGAAGCATTGTCTGGTTAAATTGAGTGGAATTGTTCTACCCAGGTGACTAGAGAGGAGAGCAGGAGCACCTGGCGAGAGGTGGATGGAGATGATGAAGACGAGGCAGATGAACCCCAAGCAACCGTGCAGTATACAGTGGAAATGGAGGCAGGGAGCCCCCTCGAGTCACTTTTGGCAGAGTCCCCAAGCATGCTTATGCCTGCTAGTGACTGCCGAATAGTCAGGCATCCGCAGAGGGAATTGACGTTCTGGCTCTCCCACCCTATATGGACCCTCGCTACGCAACCGTTCCCACAATGGGAGCCTTTTTTCCCAGCTATGTGAGAGGGTAGAGACAAACTCAAATACTAATATGAAAGCCTCCGTAATCAGTGTGGCGACCGCTGCCTAATTGCGCATCGTCCCTCCTCTGACAGGTCTGACTGGGGGTTCCTCAGCGCTCACGAACTACTGCCCGCGGCTGCTGTGGACAGTTGGGGGGTTCAGGAGCCAGTACCACTCCATCAGGCCGTGTAACCTAAGTTCCCCCCCCTGGCGTCACTAATGAGCAGCTGTCCTTCCCCGCCAAGTGAGAGGGCAGTCACCCAGCTAGCAGCAGCAGCAGCAGGACATGTAGCATTCCCTGAACAACAAGTATTGTGGCCTCCTTGGTGACACACACTGCCACCACCAGGTAAGAAGATCCGCTGGACTACTGTGCAGACCAAACTGGATGTGTGGCCGCAACTTGCCGAGTATTGCATTGGAGAAACTGTCCTGCCCGGCCAGTAAGTGGCAGTCAAGCGGTGTTCAATAGCGTCGGGGCTATCCGTTACCCCAAGAAGAACCCGCTTGTCCACGGCAATTTGAACACTGATCCTTTGTCAAGATAATCAGGCATGGATCGGCCAGATTTCCACACACCAATGCCTTAGATTAGGCGTCAGTCCATGGGTTCAAACTACCTGCCTCAGCCACTACTTCTGATGCCGGCCATACCCGCGCCTGATAGCCACCATCTGCTGATAGATTCTCTCTCATCTGCTACCACCGTCTTTACCGAGGACTTGGTATTGCCACCCACCTCAACACTCTGTTCATTGTGCCACTACAATTTCCTCAAGCTGCTAGCTTGCTGTTGCTGTTTGCCAGTGAACTCCACACATGTGTCATTGTGCCACTCTTGCGCCATGTTACTGTTTTTTGTGCCACCCTCCAGAATGTCATTGTGCCACCTCTGCCTCATGCTGTTGCTCCTGTCATCACCTCCACTCTCTGTCATTGTGCCCCTGCCTGACCTCATTGCATGCTGGCCCGCCGTGACCTCCGCTCTCAGATCCATTGTGCCCTCTTGTGGCCATAATACTATTTTGCCACCTGCAGAATGTCATTGTGCCACTCCTGACCATCATGCTGCTGCTGTTACCCTGTCGTGCCCTCCATCAACGATCCAATGTGCCACTGTCTGACCTCATGCTATCTGCACGTGGCCTGCTGCCCGTGCCCATCCACACTGTGGCCTACTCCTGTATTTGCTCACCCTCTCCAGAATTTGTCATTGTGCCACTGTCTGACCCTCAAGCTGCAGATGTAAGGCTGCTTCCGTGCCCACCACACTGATCATTGAGTGAGCCACTTGTCTGACCTTATGCTGCTGCTGTTGCTCCTGCCGTTGCCCTCCACACTGTGGTCATTGTACCACACTTTCCTACACCTTTTTTTGCCACTCCAGAATTGTCATTGTGCCACTCGCCTGACCTCATACGCTGCCGCTGTGACCTCCACTGTGTGATTGTGCCACTCTGTGCCCACATAATGTTTTTCCACCCCCACTCTCTCTCTCTCTGCCCCCAAGAACAGCAAAACTGGGGATGTGGGTGGGGGGGGGGGGTGTGATAAAAAAACAAAGGGGGGGGGTGAACAACAGTTCACACCTCCATAGATATTCATTGTGGCCATTTGGTATGTGGTTGTTTTTGGGGTGTTGTGTTGTGGTGGGTTTTGTGCGTTGTGTTTTTTTTTTTTTTTTTTTTTTTTGGGGACTCGTCTGACCTCATACTGGCTCCGCCGTGACCTCCACACTGAGTCATTGTGCCACTCTGTGGCCTAATACTGTTTTGCCGCCTCCATAATGTCATTGTTGCCACTGCCTGACCTCATACTGCTGCCTCGCGTTGACCACCACACTGTGGAGATTGTGCCACTCTGTGGCCTAATACGCATTGCGCTCTCCATAATGTCATTGTGGCCCACTGTCTGACCTCATACTGCAGCCGGGACGTGACCTCCACACTGGTATTGTGCCACTCAGTGGCCTAATACTGTCCTATGCCGCCCTCCAAAATTGACATTGTGCCACAGTCAGACCATCAAACTGCTGCTGGCCCCCGAGACCCTCCACCCTTAACATTAGGAGGCCAACTCAGAGTCCAAAAACTGTTTTGCCGCCACCATAAGACATTGTGCCACTGCCCGACCACATACTAGCTGACCTCGTAGACCTCCACACTGTGTGATTGTGTCCACTCTGTGGCCTATACTGTTATTGCCACCTCCAAATGCATTGTGTGCCACTTACAGACCTCATACTGCTGCCTCTGGCCGGTGTGACCTCCAACACTGTGTGATTGTGGCCACTCTGGGTGCCCTAATACAGTTTTTTTTCCCGCCTCCATAATGTCCCATTGTGCCACTGTCCTGACCCTCATCGCTGCCGCCGATGTATCCTCCACACTGTGAGATTGTGCCACTCTGGCCCTAATTACTGTTTTTTTTCCCAGCCTCCATAATGTCATTGTGCCCACTCTGCCTAGACCTCATTGCTGCAGAGGCTTGCCTCCGTCACCTCCACACCTAAACACTAAGTATGCCACCTGAGCTCTCAGCTTGTTGTTTTCCAGCTTATCGCTAGCATTACTTTATTTGGCTTACATTCCCCCTGCTTGAGTTTTTTGGTCAGTTTTGCCCTCTTAATTGCCCAGGTAAATTTATAGTAGAAGCGATTCTAAGAGCGTGGCGGCAGTCAAGTGCGTTGTCCATACTAAAACACAACATTGTATGAAGACCAAACCAAGCTCCCTCTGCATATTTAAGCATGTGCAAACGTTCTACAGCACCCTGCAGGCTCTGCCAATCCAGGAAAAGCTGTTTTTTTTAACATCGTGAATTCGAGCCGAATAATTTGCGTACCGAAACGAATTTTTTGTCCGAAAATTCGGCGAAGTGACCGAACCGAATTTTTGAGAAATTCGGCCAACTCCTACAAAAATCTAAAAATAGACAGTTTTCTATAGATGACATCTCTGGAAAATGGTGATACAGACACCACATAAATCGCTTGTACAAGCATCAAATAGGGGCTCTCACTAACAAACCCCCCATCTGTCTCATTTTACAGAACCCCCCCCCTCACACTTACGACCCCCCTCTCACACCGTCCCCAGAGTGCAGCCTTCCCCTCAGTGCAACCTCCCCCCCATTACAGCCTCCCCCTCATTACAGCCTCCCCCTCATTACAGCCTCCCCCTCATTACAGACCCTCCAACAGTGCAGCCTCCCCCTCAGTGCAGCCCTCCCCCTCAGTGCAGCCTCCCCTCCGTGCAGCCTCCCCCTCAGTGCAGCCTCCCCCTCAGTGCAGCCTCCCCCTCAGTGCAGCCTCCCCCGCAGTGCAGCCCCCCCCCTCCCGTGCAGCCATCCCCCTCCAGGTGCAGGCCTCCCCCTCAGTGCAAAAAAAAAGCCCCACTCAGTAGCCGCCTGCCTCCCCCTCATTAACAGGCTCCTCCTCAGTGTCAGCCTCTCCTCAGTGCAGCCTCTCCTCAATGCAGCCTCTCCCCTCAATGCAAGCCCCCCTTAGTGCAGTCTCTCCTCAGTGCAGTCTCTCCTCAGTGCAGTCCTCCCATCCCCCACAGTTGCAGTCTCCCCCCTCAGTGCATTCTCCCCCTCATACAGGCTTCCCCTCAGTATCAGTGCTACCCCCTCATGCCACGCTTCTCCTCAATGCAGCCCCCTTAGTGTCAGTCTCTCCTATGCAGTCCTCTCCCTCAGTGCAGCCGCTCCTCAGTGCAGCCTCCCCCTCAGTGCAGTCTCTCCTCAGTGCAGCCCCCCTCAGTGCAGCCCGCCTCAGTGCAGCCTCTCCTCAGTGTTGTGGCTCATTACAAATTTCTTCTTCGTTCATGTCGTTTCAGACGGATACCAGGTACACAATTAAACAGTATAATAATTGTAATACGCGGTATGTCGTTTACCTCGTGTCCTGTCTAGAATGCCGTCTGCAGTATGTGGGTTGCACCACTCACAAACTCAAAGACTTGACATATAACTTGAAACTAAGTCACGTTACACACAGGGTGGATCAGCCGTCCTCCAGGCATTGTATCACTCAGCAGCCAGGCACACAAACACTCTTTCCTTTCAAGTATTGAAAGAGTTAACCGTTAGAGAGAGGAGGTGATCACACCGGACGTAAGCTCCAAAACAGAGAGACTTAATGGATTTTCACTTTAAAACCAGAGACCCCACATGGGTCTCATAGATTAGCATGATGTTATATTACAATATAGTTTTGTGTTTATTATAAGTTATTTTATTTATTCTCTCCAGTTTGTGCCTTTTCTGCATCTTTGTATGTCTTACTATTTTTGTACTTTTGCGCACATTTTGATGATTATACCACATGTTTTCACATATTCTTGTGTGAATTGATCCAACATATAGAGTGTGCACATGTCATTTACTCACTAGCTTATGACTGAGGCCAGTAAGCAGCTTGCCTGAAACGCGTAAAGATGGTTTGTTTACTATGGATGTATCTTTTAAACCTCTCTGAATAAAGTGGATTTTATTGATGTTCCATCTTATTATTAACCTCTGGAATATCCCTTTCCTCTTTTAAACACACTACCATCACACCCATCCTAAGAAAATCATCTGACTGCTCCTCTTTTAACCCTCCCGTCTCACCATTTCCATTTGCGTCAAAACCCCTTGAACATGTTTATCGTGAACTTGTCCTCTGATCTCTCATCCAACTCTCTTCTTTATCTGCTGAAATTTGGTTTCTGTTTCCACCACACTACAGAAACTGCCCAAACCCTGGTCACCAACAACCTAGTAACTGCTAAAGCCTCACACCACTACTCTGTGCTTCTCCTCTCAGACTTGTCCTCTGCCTTTGATACTGTTGACCATCCCCTCCTGCTACAAATCATCTCATCCCTTAACATCACAGTATGCTTGTGCCCTTTCCTGGATCTCCTCATACCTCACTGATCGGAATTTCAGAAACTCTCCCACCACCTCCTCCTGCCCTCTCTGTTGGAGTCCCCCAAGAGTAAGAGTCATTCCTGGGTCCTCTCTTCTTTCTTATCTATACTCTTTCCCTGGGTCAACTCATAGCACCACCACATATTTTCGAGGACCGTTCTATTCTGACTCACCAACATTATATCCTGCCAAATGTTAACGTCTTCTCTCAAAGGATCCCATATTGACTATCGTCACCATATCCTCCCATCTACTAAAACTTAATGTGGAAAAAACTGAATTTATTATCTTTTCACCATCCCACTCCTTCTCCACACCTAATGTATCTATAACAGTCAATGGTTCTACATTTTCACCATTCCTGCAAGTCCACTGCCTTGGGATAACCTGTGACTCCTGCCTATTCTGCAAACCACACATCCAAACCCTTACCTCTGTCTGCCACCTCCACTTGAAAAATATTTCCCAAATATGCTCATTCCTTAACTTTGGTACTACAAAATGCTAAGCCATGCCTTAGTCATCTCACACCTAGACTACTGCAACATCCTTCTCTGTGGCCTCCCATAAAACACTCTTGCTCTCCTTCAAACCATCCTCAACTCCGATAACTGTCCTTTCCACCTCTCTTCTTGCTTCTCCTCTGCCTCTCCCTTCTGCCAATCCTTTCACTGACTACCCATTGCCCAGCGAGTTCAGTTCAAGCTACTAATCATGACCTACAAGACTCTCCATAATCTGTCCCACCAATATAAATCTGCCCTAATCTCCAGATACCTCCCTCACGCAACCTCTACTCTTCCTTCTCTGCTCTCCTTTTGTCAGCTACTTAGAAACATTTTCAAGATTTCTCCCGTGTATCAACTCTGAAACTCATTACCACAACACGTCGGTCTCTCTTCCACCCTCACTAGTTTCAAAACCAAATTGAAAACTTATTTCTTCAAGATAGCTTATAACCTACAATAACTCTGCTGCCACTTCACCACTCCATAAACATATCTACCCCTCACCTTCTGTCTCTTTCCTCTTCCCTTGTAGGTTGTAAACCTTTGCGGACATGGTCCTCTGTACCAGTTATTAGTCATTTACCAACACCAGTGTACTTGTTTGACATGTGTTATGTATGTAACACCCCTCAAATATACAGTGCCCAGGAATTAAAGGCACTTTAACATTAATAAGTAATAATAAAAATAACATTGTATGCATTTTTATTTGTACCTGTTGCGTGTACTGCCAAGCTGGCTGTTTGTTTCTAATTAGATGGGTAGATAAATAGATAGATATTACAAAAGACACTTCATTATGTAAAATAATACTGTAACCAGTATCTAATATTCCAAAAAATCTGACAATCTGGCTCTTGTTTCCAGCACAGAATTTCAATACAAAAGTAGAAGACTCAAACCAGAAGCAACTTCTATCATTGAACACAAGAATAACATTATGAGAGTAAATCAAAAGAACACTAGGAAAATGGAGTAGGCATATTACAAGTACAGTATTTAACAGCAAGAAGCATTTTTAAATGTTATTAATAAAAAGCTGGTATGTTTTGCATGATCAGAGAAATATAATATTTAATAATGAGACAACTACCTTAATATAAGATATTTTACTGCAGTATATTTGTTTTAGCATTATGTTGTCACCCTCTCCCTGATAAATCACTACACTTTGCCATATTTGTTACTGTATGTTGTGTACATGTGTGTTCATATAATGAATGTACAATACTGTAAATGCAAAAAATATATTTTTGTAGTTATGTCACTGCACAGGAGCAGAAATAACCAATATGAGAGTTACATAAAAATCTAACGGTTACATTCATCAGATATTTCATTATAAGACATGCCGACACTCTACGGGTATGTTCACACGGCGTCTTGCATCCGTGTGAACATCCGCTTTTCTGATGTGTCTCTGGGTCCATATGAACGGACCCGGAGATGCATCTAACAATTAGCAGTGAGTTTATCACTGCCGGCAATGACAAACACACAGCGGCGTTCAAATGAGAGATCGCCACTGCGTGTTTGCATCGCGCCTGTCGGGTACGTTTTTGGATGTGATCCAGGAAATGACATGCAATTCTTGGATTGCATCCGAAAGACGGAACCGACAGGCGCGATGGAAACACTCAGTGGTGATCTCTCATTTGAACGCCGCTGCGTGTTTGTCATTGCCGGCAGTGATAAACTCACTGCTAATTGTTAGATGCGTCTGTGGGTCCATTCAGATGGACCCAGAGACAAATCAGAAAAGCAGATGTTTACACGGATGCAAAACGCCATGTGAACATACCCTACTAGTAAAAACTGAAGGTATTTTTGTAGGAAATGATATCTTTATGTGATTGGTCTGAATCCAGCCAATGGGCTATGACTCTAAACATTCCTTCTTTCCCATATTGCTTTCACAGGTGATAAACTGTAATTAATGGTCACATTCAGTATAGACCTGAAATATATTGTGGAATTTCACAAGAGCAGGAGCATATTTGAGATAGTTAATGTTTACCGTAATTTTTATTTCGCTTAATATCGGTTGTATCTCTGGATTTCAGACATAGAAGGAGCTCTCTTAATACTTATACATGGTGAAAGTAGTTTAAGATATCTCTCCATGTGGTATGTAACATTTGTCAAATGGTTCAGACTATACTAATGCTATTCTAAGTAGAGACATGTATTCCCCAGCCTGAGTGCCATATTTGTCAATGTAGTTACATCAGACCATGTTTAGACCAATTGAACACCACACATTATTAATCATACATACCAAACTCGCACAAAAAACACAACCTAATATCTTTTCTCTTAGATCCTCATTCCAGCTTTGTAACGTGGTGTCACCATGACAACAAGCATCTTCTCACCAGTTGCAGGTACCTTCCCAGCTTATTGTTTTCCTAGCAACCCCCACCTCCCAATAATAAATTGCTCTACTGTCAGCCAGTTTGGTGGAGTCTGGTAACAACACTGAGTGCTATTGCCCACTGACTGCGAGTCACATGGTGGTACTGTGGCTAGTATTTGTATGGGGACATTGGCTTAGTAACATAATGCTACTGTTGCTCCAATTTGTTTGGACGCAAGGTCTGTTAGTCTCATGGTGGTACTGTGGCTAATACTTGTATGAGAAACTGACTGACAGGCTGTGGGATGCCACTTGTTTAGGCACACTGGCTGGTAGTGTGGTGATCGCAGGCACAGAGTTGGGCAGAGGTAGCCACAGATCAGGAGCTACTACTCTAGTCTAACACTCTCATCCACCGCTCATGCCTCTTCTGCTCCAGCACCAGTGAAGAGGGAGTCTGCACTTCAGAGGTGTTGGTGGTAGTTGTTGTTCCCCCAAAGCACACTCTTTAGTTGGTCTCTCCCTCAACTGTCTGTGTGAGATACTGTATGAGGTGCCTTTGATGTGTAGTGCAGAATAAGCAGGCAAGAGACAAAGGGTGGACGGTTTCAAATCATCTAAAGGCTTTGTTACTTTCCTTTAGAAAGTTGTTATTCACATGGCAGTGGGCATCCTTCATGTTACAACACCATCCTTACAGTTGCAGCCACTCCGTAGACCAAGGCAGAATGATGTTCCTAAACCCAGTCCCTTGCATAGCTACCTCTCTATCGCTCCACTCCCATGTGGCTAGGGAAGAAAAGGTTAAATCTCTCCTCCGAACCAAAAGGCAGCACAGTCCGTGTCAGAATGGCATGGTGGATAGCTCCACTGACAACTGCAGATGAAGACACCGATACCCCAAAGATGGATAACAGTGGTAGAGAACCCAGTGGAAAGACAACTACTCCCCAGTGGGGAGAGACTAACTCTCCTGGAGAGACCCAGAAACTAAGTTTACCTGAATTTATATAACCTCCTAATCTGTCCCCACAATGTGTTTTCATGTATACTACAGTAGCCTTATAGTGGTACTGTGGCTAGTATTTGTATGGAGACACTGGTTGCAGTTACATAGTGCTACTGTGGCTTGCACTTGTTTGGGCACACCTGTTGGTAGTCTCACAGTGGTACTGTGGCTAGTACTTGTATGGAGACACTGACTGAAGTCACATACTGCTTCTATGGCTCAAACATGTTTAGGCGCACAAGCTGGTAGTCTCTTGGTGGTACTGTGGCTTTTATTCTTATGGAGACACTGGCTGGCAGTCTCATGGTATTACTGTGACTAGTACTTGAATGGAGAAGTTTCCATGCAGGTATTTTAAAATGACTGGTATTTTGATGTGGCAGTAGTGTATTAATGAACATGTGGTTAGCACTTGTATGAGGAAACTGTGGCTGGTAGATGAAGAGGTGGGTAATATTTGTATGAGGACACTGGCAGGAAGTGTTAATATGTGACCGTGGCATGCATAGTCTCAAGCATTTTAGAAAAGGAGCTATCTTAGTAACATAATTGCTATGCAAAGCAATTTCTCACTCCCCCACCCTATTCACAGTGATGATAGCAATTCATAACGTACAGAACAATAGGATGCTTTAAATGATGGACTAAGATTAGATTGGTACAAAAGTTTTCACACTACAAGTTTACTGCAAATGCAGACACATCAAACAACTAAGGTAAGTCCATTAATATACTCTTAATAATTTACTACAGTATATTGAAGATCAATTATAAATCCATGAATGCTCTACTATAAACCCAAGAAGTTTTGTTTCCCCTTCCTACAGCATGCTCTGATGACCAATCTACTTGTGTTCTCCTAGCAATCAATACCTTTTCTTATTACAACTTAGAAATGCTTTGCCTTGGAGTGGAAACTAAAGTTATGTCCACATCATGTTTCACCTTATATTATACTTAAAAGCCTTTATATAGGAAACAAGTATACGGACATGTACTGTGAGGTTTTTAGTTCATTTTGTTATTTTTGACAGATTTTGATATTGGTACTGTAAAATAAATAAACTAATTGTACCATCTTGCTCAATGCTCTATTTTATCTTCAATATTATTTTACTATGTTTTAAAGAAAGATTTGCTCATCTACACAAATACTGTACTTGGTACTTAGTATAGCAAATAGAGACCTATTAAATTATTCTGCAGATTAAAAATTGACCTTAGCCATTATTAGGCGGGATTCAAGGGTTTTTGAAGCCTGATTTTGGGAGGATTTCCTGCAATTTGGCTTATAAGGGGCGGGGGGGGGGCGTCGCCGGCCCCCCAGACATCATTTTCCACGGCGGTTCCCCGGGGTAATGAGCATGTCAATTTCTCCCCCCGGCGTATTCGCCGAGGGGGAGGAGAGACGGATCCCAAAAAAAAAAAATAAAAAAAAATACTCCCTTTGTTTCTTACTCCCCTTCCCGCATTTATGCGCCAGGCCCGGTCCCCCCGGATTTTGTTTATTTGGTGCCAGCGTTCTTTTTTTATTTTCCAAATACCCCCAGTAAACAGTAGCATCACCGCTGCAGTCACCTATTGGCTTCATCGATCACATGAAAAGTCTTACTTCCATTTTAGATGCAACCGTCCCGGTGGTAGTGTCGGAATGATTTAAAACCTGCAGCCAGTCAGTGGTGGCAGCATGTATGAGTCGACCACTGGCTGCTGAAGTACACAGAAAACCAAAAATACCAAGCCAGCAGTGTCAGTGGTGAAATGGGGATAGGTACAAACAAGGGCAGGACAAGGCATTTCGGTGCCATAGGCAGATAGGGCAAATGGTGCACCCTACCTCCCCCAATGATTTTTCCATTTTGTTTTATTTGCTTTGCAGCACCATCTACTTGGGCCATAATGGACCAAAAATTTTTTTATCTATAGTCA
>JAODAL010058466.1:0-22077 GCA_025379985.1 Phyllomedusa bahiana
CATGAGCCCCAAACCCATGACCCCAATTTTAAAATCCCGGGAAAAAAGGGTCTTTCAAACCCCCATCTTTGTTTTTTACTGGACATTGACTAACCTTCCTGGGGCCCCAGCAAAGCCCCCAAAACCTGCATACCCCAGATTAAAAAGTGCCGAAAAAAAGTCTTTCACCCCCATTTTAGTTTTACTGGACATTGACTATACCCGTCCGGCCACAGCATACCCCCAAACCGCATGACCCCAATTAAAAATGCCGAAAAAAGATCTTTCAACCACCTTTTTATGAAATGGACATTTACTATACCTTCCTGGGGCCCACATGACCCGAAACCTGCATGACCCCCAGATTAAAAATTCCGGGAAAAAGGGGCTTTCAACCAACATTTTAGTTAATGGGCATTAACTATACCTGTCCTGGACCGCAGTATAACCCTTAAACCTGTCTGACCCCAAATTAAAAAGTGCCGGAAAAGGGGTCTTTTTTAACCCCCATTTTATTTTTACTGGGCATTGACTATACCTGTCCTGGCCACAGCATGAGCCCCAAAAACCCGCATAACCCCCACATTTAAAAAGTGCCGGAAAAGGAGTCTTTTAACCACCATTTCAGTTTCACTGCATTGACTATACCCGTCCTGGGGCCCCACATGAGCCCCAAACCTGCATGACCCCAGATTAAAAGTGTAGAAAAAGGATCTTTAAAACCCCAAAAATTTTTGTTTCACTGACATGACTATACCTGTCCTGGCCACAGCATGAGCCCCAAACCTCAGACCCCAGATTAAAAAGTCCGGAAAAAAAGGGGTCTTTTAACCACCTTTTTTGTTTCACTGGGCATTGACTATCCCTGTCTTGGCCACAGAAATGAGCCCCAAACCTGCATGCCCCAAGAATAAAAAGTGCCGGAAAAAGGAGTCTTTCAACCACCATTTTAGTTGAACCTGGACATTGACTATACCTGTTCTGTACCACAGTATGACCATTAAACCTGTCTGACCCACAGATTAAAAAGTGCAAAAGGAGTCGTTGAACCACCATTTTAGTTGAACTGGAAAATGACTATACCTGTTCTGTACCACAGTATGACCATTAAACCTGTCTGACCCACAGATTAAAAAGTGCAAGAAAAAGGGTCTTGAACCACCTTTTTATTTGAACGGACATTGACTATACCTGTCTTGGGCCACAGCATGAGCCCCAAACCTGCATGACCCCAGATTAAAAAGTGCCGGACAAAGGAGTCTTTCAACCACCATTTTAGTTTCACTGGACATATACTGTCCCTGTCCTGGGTAGCGCTTGCCCCTCCGTATGAGTGCGGACCAATTGAGCTTCACTTGGAAATACTGGTGGTTAACGCTCCTGTTCAACGCAGGTGCCCTTTTTCTTGGCATTCTTTTTCTCATTTTAACTCACGTGCTGGAGGAAATTGTCTCTGTACTTTGTTCTCTGTCCTGCTCCATACTCCATGTCCTCTGAATAACCTACATCTGGTCAAGTTTTCCTGTACCTCCTTGTACAATTCAGGGGAATTTTTTTTACCAGCTATTTTGTACATGCAAGTTTTTAGTAGTTTAATTCTAGAAACACATTTTAAAATAGGATGGAATCCCACCTGTCTTTGTTTCTCTTTTTTTAATTGTATTCAATGGGTTGTTCCAATACAGGGATTGATAGCTATGTTAAAGATCTTGCAAAAACAAGTCATTTTGGCAATATGTGTCCATTAACAGTGTCCTACCTATTCCTTTTTTCTGACAGCCCATCACCCTTGAGCCACTCTTGACAATTGTGAAGAACAAATGTCTGTTAGAAACAACTTTTTTTTACAATGGGACCTGTAGCCCTAGCTGCATGTCACAGCAAAATGCCCCCAAAAATTTTCAAAGCATTTACCCTTGAGCCCACTTTGGACAATTGTGAAGAACAAATGTCTGTTAGAAACAACATTTTTTTATAATAGGACCTGTAGTATTTGCTGTATTCACCATTTAACTGCAAGTTGCCTCAATGAACAAAGCTGTAGTGCGCCAAAGTGAAAAAACACGTATCTGTAATGTATTCGGATAATAAAAGGTATTTTTTGGCACCTATCATTTCACCTGTGGTGACTACAGAATTGCTGGATTCACAATTAAGTGCAAGGTGCCTCAATAAACAAATCTGGACTTCGCAAAATTGCAAAAAACAAGTATCAGTAAAGTATACGGATAATAAAAGGTATTTATTGGAACCTATCAATTAACCTGTGGGGACTACAAAAATTGCTGTATCACATTTTAAAGTGCAAGGGGCCTCAATGAACAAAGCTGTAGTGCGCAAAAAATGAAAAATCACGTATCTGTAATGTATTCGGATAATAAAAAGGGATTTTTTGGCACCTATCAACCTGTGCTGACTACAAAATTGCTGGATTCTAATTTAACTGCAAGGTGGCTCTATCAACAAAGCTGGAATGGGCAAAATTGAAAAAGAACACCTATCTGAAATGTATACGGATAATAAAAATAAAATGGAGTTTTGCACCTAACAAAGAGACCTGCAGTTACTAGAAAAGATGTGTATCCTAATATAAGTTCAGGCTGCCCAATATCCCCCCCCCGCTCCCCACGCGTGACTTTACAGCGGTAGATGCTCCTTTAAAATTCTCTACCTAGCTACATAAAATCTTCCAATCTCTGATCTAACTAAGTTGTAAGGATCACAGCTAACAGTAGAGCTTTCTCTGTGAAGAAATAGAATAAATTCGCTGAGCTGTTTGGACACAGGCAGAGCGCACGTCCTACTGCTATGAGACGCTGAGAGACACTGATCATGAACAGGAAGGGCTGTTCTTTGTAAAACGAGGTCATGTGATTTTTCCAGCCAATCGCACCATACACATCCCAGTCATGACGTCGCACACACATCTCACCCTGCTCTATTCTGTAAGCTGATTTGCTGGCCGCCAAAATGGCAGGAAGCGCCGAAAATGGCGCGATATTAATAGATGATGCACAGATTTTAACCTAAATTATCGCATGATCTAAAAATTTTGATCAACATAAAAACTGTGCCGATTTCAATTTTGTCGATAATAATCGCTCAACACTAAAAGTAAGTAACCAACTAAAGGAAAGAAGTGATAACAAAGTGATAAGGAGAAGGTAAAAAATATATAAATGGAGGGAGCATAACAGGGAAATCACCAATGAATGTGTTAGGGCCACAATAGAATAGTAGAGCCACAGAGAAGTGCCAGACAATTAGTGTAGAGTAGTAGAAAAAAGTGGTGTATCAATAGAGAGAAACAATGGGAAAAGACCCCAGATCAGAGAAGATCAAATGAACTGAAGACCAGGGCAGACTAAAGAAAACATATAAGCAACGACAAGGCGTGCCGGTCTCTCTCTGACTTCTCCAACTCCCGAGGCAAACAACATCCGGATCCGGGTAATGGTGCAGCAATAAATGCTTTATTATACAAACTTAAATAGTGCGGCAGTGCAGTATAGTATTTTCTACCCAATTTAGTAAAGATTTTGGTGAAATAAAATCACTATTTTTTCGGAACTTGAATATCCTACGTCAGGACCCTATCCTAGCGGATATTATTGATAGTGGGGTTAAATGTGTGCCAAGACGAGCTAATACAATAGGAAACATGATCTCGCCTAGTGCCCTTGTACCAAAAAAGATACAAACCACTTGGTTATCTTTAAAGGGATTTTTTCCGTGCGGTGGAGTGCGCTGCAACCTATGCAATTTAGCTAAAAAAAACTAAGGTATTTAGCAATGCTATGGGAATCAAAGAATATGACATACTTAAATTTCTAAACTGTGACAGTCATCATGTTATATACTCCATTGAATGCACTACTTTGTGATAAAAAATATATAGGTAGCACCATAAGGAAATTGAAAACAAGGATTAGGGAACATCTTTATAGTATAAAAAATAATTTAACGCAAATGTCAGGTGCAGCCAAACATTTTTCGGAAGTGTATAAGGGGGACTATTCCAGTTTGTTTTTTTGTGCCATAGAACAGGTGAAAAAACCCTATCGTGGAGGTGATTGGGCACGTAAGGTTAGTGGTAGGGAAGCGTCCTGGAGATTGAACTGAGGCACAAGGGTGCCGGCGGGTCTTAATTATAACACTGACCTGTTATATATCTATTAATAGCCCTATATACATAGTTGCCCTTTTAAAGTGATGCTATTACCAACCCAGGAAATGTTTCCCTTTTTTATTACTGCTGTGACCAAGAGCTATTGCTGCTTGAAACGCGTTAGCCGGGTTTGCATGTTTTTACCATCACTGCACTGCCGCACTATGTAAGTTTGTATAATAAAGCATTATCTGCCGCACCATTACCCGGATCTGGATGTTGTCTGCCTCGGGAGTTGGAGGAGTCAGAGAGAGACCGACACGCCTTGTCGTTGTTTGTTTGTTACCGCTAAGCCACGGAAGGTCCGAATGAGTGCGCAAGAGGATGCAAGTTTAAGAAATTATTGGAGTGATCCAGCCGTGTTTGGTAGGATAGCTGTTCCTGTGTTTTTTCAAGTTTGGACTAAAGAAAACATATAGAGTATAAGTAAAGCAGAACTAGCGGGCAAGGCTAGAGGGAGAATATTCACCTGTGAGTCGGGTGGCAAGGTAAGCGGAGGAGGAGAGCGTGTGCATGGTACGGGAGGCGCCCGCTAATGAAGTTTCGGGAACCGGAAGTCATCATCGCGGAGCGCCGTCCCACCGGAAAGCGTCAGAGAGCTTGAATGAGCCGCAAGTGGAACGCATGCCGGACGCGGCGCCTGCGCAGTCAGCACACAGGGACCACAAACGAGAGCAGATAGCAGAGAAACAAGGAGAAAAACAGTGAGTGAAGCAACTCAAGAAATGGAAAGAGATAAAATATAGGCAACTATGAAGTAAGGACAGATAACAGTATAGAAATGAGATAAGGCCAGAAATAGGGAAAATGAGTATAGAGAAGAGGTGTACTGGGAACAAAGGAAAGAGGGAGAAAGAAATGGTGAAATATTACCACGAGTGGACCAAGACTAAGGGTCATCTTTTCTGGAAAAGATAAAAGTATATCACTATATACATACACTCACCGGCCACTTTATTAGGTACACCATGCTAGTAACGGGTTGGACCCCCTGGATTGAGATCTGGTGACTGTGGAGGCCATTTGAGTACAGTGAACTCATTGTCATGTTCAAGAAACCAGTCTGAGATGATTCCAGCTTATGACATGGCGCATTATCCTGCTGAAAGTAGCCATCAGATGTTGGGTACATTGTGGTCATAAAGGGATGGACATGGTCAGCAACAATACTCAGGTAGGCTGTGGCGTTGCAACGATGCTCAATTGGTACCAAGGGGCCCAAAGAGTGCCAAGAAAATATTCCCCACACCATGACACCACCACCACCAGCCTGAACCGTTGATACAAGGCAGGATGGATCCATGCTTTCATGTTGTTGACGCCAAATTCTGACCCTACCATCCGAATTTCGCAGCAGAAATCGAGACTCATCAGACCAGGCAACGTTTTTTCCAATCTTCTACTGTCCAATTTCGATGAGCTTGGGCAAATTGGAGCCTCAGTTTCCTGTTCTTAGCTGAAAGGAGTGGCACCCGGTGTGGTCTTCTGCTGCTGTAGCCCATCTGCCTCAAAGTTTGCCGTACTGTGCGTTCAGAGATGCTCTTCTGCCTACCTTGGTTGTAACGGGTGGCTATTTGAGTCACTGTTGCCTTTCTATCAGCTCGAACCAGTCTGCCCATTCTCCTTTGACCTCTGGCATCAACAAGGCATTTCCGCCCACAGGACTGCCGCTCACTGGATGTTTTTTCTTTTTCGGACCATTCTCTGTAAACCCTAGAGATGGTTGTGCGTGAAAATCCCAGGAGATCAGCAGTTTCTGAAATACTCAGACCAGCCCTTCTGGCACCAACAACCATGCCACGTTCAAAGGCACTCAAATCACCTTTCTTCCCCATACTGATGCTCGGTTTGAACTGCAGGAGATTGTCTTGACCATGTCTACATGCCTAAATGCACTGAGTTGCCGCCATGTGATTGGCTGATTAGAAATTAAGTGTTAACGAGCAGTTGGACAGGTGTACCTAATAAAGTGGCCGGTGAGTGTATATACATATGAAGATAAAATATATCAACAATGGTAAATAGTAATGCAAGTAAGAGGTTAAATAAATGTAAGTACTATGAAAAATCACAAACATGTCAAAAATAATTGGACACCGCAAAGAAAAAAAGGAAAAAAGGTCACGGGGCCCCAGGAGGCAATGTAAAATAAATATTCACACAGAAACAATGTCATAGGTACATATGATGCAGTAACAGTTAAATGTCAATAGGTAACAATCACTGACATAGATTAAACACAGTTGTCGAAATACAGATGAAGAGCCAATTATTAATACAATCTATCAAATTCCCTATTGAGGCCTAAGGGTTGTAGTGTCTGGAGGGACCAGATCCAGAAGGATTCTCTCCGTTTTAGGAGAGAGATGCGGTCACCTCCCCTGCATGGGCGTTGCACTTGTTCCAAGACTTGGAACCGTAGTTGTGTAATATTGTGATTATGAATGTGAAAATGAGCAGGAATGGGTAGAAGTAATTCATGCTGTCGAATGGTGGACTTGTGTTGTGAAATTTGGTCTTTAATGCGACGACTACATGGGCATTTAATGACATAGACAACAAAACTGGAGTCATTGTTTCTGTGTGAATATTTATTTTACATTGCCTCCTGGGGGCCCGTGACCTTTTTTCTTTGCGGTGTCCCGTTATTTTTGACATATTTGTGAATTTTTACAGTACTTACATTTATTTAACCTCTTACTTGCATTACTATTTACCAGAAAAGATGACCCTTATTCTTGGTCCACTCGTGGTAATATTTCACCATTTCTTTCTCACTCTTTCCTTTGTTCCCAGTACACCTCTTTTCTATACTCATTTTCCCTATTTCTGGCCTTATCTCATTTCTATACTGTTATCTGTCCTTACTTTATAGTTGCCTATATTTTATCTCTTTCCATTCCTCGAGTTGCTTCACTCGCTGTTTTTCTCCTTGTTTCTCTGCTGTCTGCTCTCATTTGCGGTCCCTGCGGGCTGACTGCGCAGGCGCCGCGACCGGCATGCGTTCCACTTGCGGCTCATTCAAGCTCTCTGACGCTTTCCGGTGGGACAGCGCTCCGCGATGATGGCTTTCGGTTCCCGGAACTTTATTAGCGGGCACCTCCCGTACCATGCACACGCTCTCCTCCTCCGCTTACCTTGCCGCCCGACTAACAGGTGAATATTCTCCCTCTAGCCTTGCCCGTTTGTTTTGCTTTACTTCTACTCTATATGTTTTCTTTAGTCTGCCCTTGTCTTTAGTTCATTTGATCTGCTCTGATCTGGGGTCTTTTCCCATTGTTTCTCTCTATTGATACACCACTTTTTTCTACTACTCTACACTAATTGTCTGGCACTTCGCTGTGGCTCTACTATTCTTTTGTGGCCCTAACACATTCATTGGTGAGTTCCCTCTTATGCTCCCTCCATTTATATATTTTCTACCTGCTCCTTATCACTTTGTTATCACTTCTTTCCTTTAGTTGGTTACTTACTTTACTTCTACTTTCATCTCATTCCCACTATTTCCTCTTTTCTGGTATATGTTATACTACCCCCTTTTATTGATTGAGTGTGCCTCCATTGTTCCTTCTACTCTTATTTCCCCTTCTTTCTTACTTTCACTCTTTCACCTTAGTACCTTATTTTCCCTTCTATTTTATTTTATTCTTGTGCCCTTTTTCCTATTTCGTTCTACTTCCTCTTTTTTAGCTATATCTTCTTGTCCCCCTTTTCTCTTTATTTCTTTTCTTTCAGTTGTTGGTCTCTGCTCTCTTTGAAATTGTTGATCTTCGTCAAACTCTTACGTTTTATGTATATATTACTTATGATATGTTACATTCCACACACAGGTCCCTGAGGAAGGCCGTTTGGCCGAAACGTCGGACCACATAGTGGGCATATCTAATTTTCTCGTATACATCTTGCACTATTATGGAGAGCTTATGAAGGACTATGTTAAATACACTATGTGAAAAAATAAAATCTTTACATCTATAAATTTACTAAAGGAGTGCCGTGGATTTTCTACTTATGTCCATAACATCTGGGATTATGCATGAGTCAGTCAGTAATGTTTAATGGCTTGGTTTATCTGTTGGCACTACATTAACCAGCTTGAAAGCCTCATAAGATCCATATTGGTGGACTATTTGTTCCCTAGTTTGACCCCTATCTTGCCTTTTCTGGATCCAGGAATATGATAGGGCTTTCTTACTAGGGATAGGTCTCGGGTCGGAGTCGACCTTATTGGGGCAGGTGCTCTGCTGTTTGGATAGGTAGAGGCATTTCTCTTTATCTCTCCCTCCTATCTATATTTTGCCAAGGATAGGCGACTGATGGGTCCTTCGGGGTTCATATAGTATTTATGTTCATAAAAGTTAAGTTTCTAGTATTTATTTTTGTGGACACTCCAATCCTGTTGGGTGAGATATTGGTCTGGAGATTTCTGCGCTTTTCATTAAGTGGGTTGGAGTCCCGTTCTATCAATTACCCAGGTTATTAAGCCTGAATGAACGAACCTGTCAAAAATCTGGCATGTGGTCTACCTTGCATTGTAAAATTGTTGCGCCTCTCTAGGCACATTGCATAATTTAGGCGCACAGTGTATAATTGCTAGCTAATTTAATGCGCCTAATTTAGGGGCATTCAAATGTGTCGTGCCTGGTGTATAATGCGCTTAGTTTTGGTATATTACAGTTCATTTATATAGAGAATAGGGCGTCAACAGTTTTTTTTTTGCGCAAAACACACCATAACAATGGCGCATTCGAATTGGGACATGACGCCTTAAAGAGGGGTGAAATTTAAAGGGGTTTTCTCACCATGCAGTTTCATAAAGACACAGCCATCTTTACACTCACAGTTCCTGGTCAGGCTGTGGGTGGGTCTATAACAGTGGTTGCCACATCAGCTCTGCTGTTCCTAATTATTTCTGTTACACTGACATGACTGCAGAAGATTTGTAAAGTGTAGTAAATAAGGCTACAAAGCTGTAAAGAGTGAAATCTGCTTTTTTCGCCCTCAAAATATTCATGCGACCACTTATCATCCAATCACAATCACCTACAGGGTTTTTAATGCTGGTTCTTTACCAATAAACAACAGCATACCTGAAAAGGCCAAAATTCCTTGCTGTCTGGTTACCAACTGCACAGAGACTACAGCATGTTCATTATTTAACTCTTTACTGATATGTGGTGTACAGTTAAGTCATAATTTCGGTAAAGAGGTATAAAGGAGGCTCACGGGCTGAGCCTGCTACATACACGGTGGGTAATAGATGTTAATTGCAGCCGAAATCTGCAGATAGCATCCAGGACTGGCGATAGCGCAGTTCTTAAAACAAAAGAAAAATTTAAAGTTCAAAACTCCCCCTTTTACTAGAAGTAAAAAGTTAAACATTATTGGTATATTAGCATTTGTGTCAGTAGAAGTCTGATCTATTAAAACCTGACATTATTTATCACATATGAAAGAAAAAATACTTGATGACAAAATTGCATTTATTTGGCTGTTTTGCATCCCCCAAAAATTTTAATAAAAAGTGATCAAAAAGTTGTACTGGTATCAGTAAAACCTACACTTTAGCCCAAAAAGATAATCCTCGCTGTCACGGTTCACGCCACGGTCCCCTGCCATGGACCGCCAGCGTGTCATGCCTTCCTGGTACTTGCTTGTCTTGTCCTGTTGCTCCTGCTTCCTGGGGTCCTGTATGTGCACTGCGCTTCCTAGGGCTTCCTACCCTTTATAGGTCCTCTTCCTGCTCACCGCCCTCTTGACCTGTGACCCCTGGCTTTAAGAGGAAGTTACTCCCTTTGCTCTGGGTCAGTCCATTGCAGTCTCAGGCTGAGTCTTTCAATTGAGCTCCTGCCAGTATCTCTGGACTTAACCCCTGAGGTGCTGGTCCAGTTTTTGTAGTCATCTGAGCTCCTGACCCTCTGCCTGTCTGTCTCCTGTTGTCGTGTCTGCTGTCTCTGCACCTGTCCTGTGTCCTGCCTTGGCACCTGTTCCTTAACCTGCTGTATCCTGCCATGTCACCTGTCCTGTACCTGCTTTATCCTGATGTTGTATCCTGCTGTGTTCCTGCGGGCGTGTACGTTTAAACCTGCACTGCATATGTTTTCCTATGTTCCTATCTACCACCGCCTGTGTTCCTGTCTTGCACCTCGGCTGTCACCGCAGGTAGCCACGTCAGGGGTAGCGACCTGGGGGTCCCCGCAGCTAAGTCCGTCCCGCTCCGATGAACACCAGAGGCCGGGCTCCAGTGAAGACCAGGGGCCCCTTAGACTCCGCTCCCTCGTGTGGTCTCCATATACCATCTTGCCTGTGGTGATCACAGAGGATCCACACCTGGATGTCAGCGGTCGGCGCCTCAACATGTGCTGTTGTCGCCGCACCCGTTACACTCGCTTAGGTCCAAAGAATGAAAAATAAAAAGTTATTGGTCGTAAAAGTAAAAAAAAAAAATTTTAAGTACTAAAACACAATTAAAACTCTAATTAGTTATCATTAGAATCCTATTGACCTGCAGAATACGAATAGCATTTTTATCAAACAGTGAAATCTATGCCCCCCCGCCCATGAAAATGGTGCAATTGTAGTTTGTTTAATGTTTCACCCTACAATGAAATCTTTTCTTTATTTCCCAGTACATCATATGGTACAGTCAATGGTAGCATTAAAAGGTACTGTATATCTTGTCCTGCAAAAGCAAGCTCTTGGAGGGTGGGGAGGAAAAAATGAATGTGATGTAAACAAAAATAACATAAGTGCAATTTGTACTTTTCACACAGAATAAACTTAACCTCGGTGTCCTCTGTAACAAAAGGTATATGGTTGGTTCTGGAAATGTATAGGTTGCTACAGTCCAGCTTGATATAAAGGGTAGTAAATTGTGATGTCCCACACTCTGCAATGGGGTTATAAACAGTCTACCAATCTCCCCTCCTTTCAGACTCTCTAGAATTAATCTTCCAAAGTAGTTTTCATTGGACAAGCTTAATACCTCATATGAAGTGTCTAATGCAGAACGTATGGCTTTCTTCCTCACTAGGTATTATGGGACAAGAGCTAGAAGCTCAAGCGCCCTCTATTGGATGTAACAAATCCTCAATTTGTTTCTGACTCACTGAGTTTGGGGTTAGTGCAGAGCAGAGCTTGCTGGCTGGCTGGGAGGCAATGAGTGGCTCAGAAGGTGGAGTATCTCTCCTTAGGGAGAGCACCACATAGGTCAATCCATTGCTGCTACTTCTGAGGAGATCCTGGGAGAGCATAGATCCTCCTTTGAGTATTCTTCTTGTAGCGTAGAGAAGAACCAAACTTTCCACGGTCATATAACTTTGTACCTTTATCATCCTGATGACTCTTCTTTATTGTATACTAAATCACCACATTCAGGGCTCTTTAAATCTCTGTATTTGAATATCATCATTTATTTATTCCATGATTATAAATCTTGCCTCTTTTTTTCCTCAGTTATCAAACACAAGTCTTCTTACTAGTGACCTCTTCATGCCATACTCGAGGGATCTTCTTTACATTCAGCAGGAGCTCCATATATAAATTCCAGAGCAGAGATAGAATATCTGCTCTCCTAATTATCTTCCATGCAGTGGCTTTTACTAGAAATGTGTTGTCCTAGAAAAATGGAACAAGAGATATGGAACATTTATAGCTGGCACTCGGGAAATGTGGCACACTGCAACACTCCATGGCATTCTATAAAAAGACACAATATGCCTTGGGTTCAAAAGAGGAGCTATACAGTGACACTTGGAAGGAGAGAGCAAAAGCTCGGAAAAGTCTCTAATAAAACGACGTGACTAAGAATAATAGTAAAATGTCCGAAATTTATCTGCAGTAAATTTGCAGAAATGTACACCAGCCATGTCATGAGGTGGCACAGCTTGAGCCGTTTTCACCACTGTGCACTCTTCCACACTAGATAAACTATACTTTTTAACAAACTCAAAGGAAGTATGCATTTTATTGTAATAAATATGGCCACAGTAACCACACCTTCTGCAGATGAATTGAACAGTATTAATATCACCATAGGTCTGCTATTTTACAATGTGTCCATATTATGACCATGTGAAAGTGGGTTTCATGTTCTTGGAGGAGTGACACAAAAACAGTTGAAAAAATTACAAACAATTAAAAATTACTCATCTAGGAGGCTGTTTACATGGCAATGGACAAATACCGGACGAGTTATCAACCGGTTGTTGTCCGGTTTGTGTGCTGTCCCCACGGTCGCGGGGGGGATCGCTTTTCTCCTCCAGGAGCGGAAAATGTGTTTCGAGCGGCCGGCGATTGGAAGCAGGAACGCGGTTTTTGTCACGCTTTTGTATTGTATGGGAAGCCGGCAAGAAAACGAGAACCGCCGCCGTATTATACAACATGATGTATAATACGCCGCTGCTGAAAGACGGGCAGAGAAAAGACAAGCTGTGTAGACTGCAGCTCGTCTTCTCTATTGCCGGCTATGGGGCCGCACTAACGATCGTATCTGCGGCGCTTTTAAAAAACGAAAAGCGCTGGAGATACGATCGTTTTCTTATGCAGTGTGGACATAGCTTAAAATGTTAGCCTAGATGTTGGCACTGGAGAAAATAAAGCATTGGCATTTTGTTTTAACAGTACTTGACACATTAGTAGTTAATCAGACTCTTGGCTGATTAATAAAAAGTCATGCTCGTGCTTGCAAGGGGAGGATTTATCAGAACTGCTCCATTTTGTTTTATGTCAATTTTGGTAACTCTCCCACAATATTTTAGAAGAATGTTACAGAGTTGGTCCCCTAGAAAATGTTACACCATATATCCCTAGTGGTCCTCTATTGGAGGGACAGTGTTTATTCCTTGTGTCCTTCTTTGCTCCATATATGTTCCTTCTTTTTATACGGAAAATACATTTGCATTTATAAACTTTTTTATATTGCTCCAAAAACTGTCTGATTCCTATCTGCATTTTAGACCTTAAAGGGAATGTGTCATCAAAAAATGACTTATTGTTTAACTCACATTTTTATGTTCAACACATTTTTTAGCAATTTTTGGTTATGTTTTATTTAATTTTCCATATCACTCTCAGTATTTTTTATTGATTCTTAAGTTCTGCAGTTTTCACTTTGGCCACTAAGCCTAATAATAGTCTGACACTTCCTGTTCTGTAGAGGGAGATTTTCAGTGTATGCTCATTATCAGTAAAAGCAATGCCAAACGGAAAGGAGATGCCAGTGTGTATAGATAACACAGAATCCACGAGTCGCAAGAGGAGATAGTCACTGCTCCCCCTCTCACCTCCCTGCACAGTGATTTCTTCCCAGGTCACACAGCATGGCTAGAAAACTCTCCTATAGAAGTCTATAGGACAGAATCAGTCTTAAGGCTCCTATGTGCATGAAGCTGCTGTAAAGTATCTCTCTGACTGCTGTTAAAAAAGTGCAAGCAAGAATGTCTTCCCCACAGTCATATGTAGACGGCCAAATTGAGAAATCTACAATCAGGAAATAAAAATGGCTAAGAGGAAAAGAATATTGATCAGGGGCTTGTTTTAATAAGTAAAAAAAAAAATTGCGACAGATTTCCTTTAAGTTGCTGTTGCTTAGCTCTCCAGTGCCTTTCGGAGCAAGTGTAGAGGCTCCAGGGGTCAATCCTGTCTTCACTTACTAGCAGCCAACAAGTGACCATGAAGCCAGTCAGTAGTCTTAGCAGTCATGTGCTGATGCCAATAATACAGCATGTACAGTTTGATAGAATAAGATTGCACTCCATAGGTCAAGGACGTGCTAAGTGGAAAACAAACAGAAAAATGTCCCTCTGTATAATTGTAAAAATTATCCTGGCACACAAAAACAGAGCAAGGGATATATTGCAAATAGGAATAGTTTATTACTGGCATACAAAAAATAAAGTTAATCAGGAATAGTTGACAGGATAGAGTTGATCATATATGTATAGGAAGCCACAAAACTACAAAACTAGACATGACCATACCTGAAGTGGACTGCAAAACCCACGTGAAGATGAATTATGACAGAGGAAGGCATCACTAGTTATATGCAAAGTCTCAGCTTGAAGGCACACTCTCTGAAAACAGCTTGAGACAGGTCTATACAACCAAAATATTGGTCTACTACTGCCAGTCAAACAAGTGGATAAGCGAGGAGGAGCTGAGACAGTTCATCACCCATCACCGATGAACAGATAGAGCTGTGCCATTCTTTGGATCTGCTTATTTGAATCTTATTATACAGAGAATTTACCTCTATCATACATTCCCACGAAGAAGGAGCAACTAATGGATGTAACCAGGTTTCTTCCACCCAAGTAGACATTTAAAGTATGCTTATCTCAAGATCTATCCAAACCCAGACTTTGCAGATAACTAGTGGTGTGCACACCTGTTCTAATCCATCTTCACATGGGCTTCGTAGTCTAGCTCAGATATGGACATGTCTAGTTTTGCGGATTCCTATACATATGTGATCAACTTTATCCTGTCAACTTTATTTTTTGTATAGCCGTAATAAAATATTCCTATTTCCAATATACCTTTTGCTCTCTCTTTGTGTGTTCTGGATAATTATTACAATAGTACAGCATGTGACCTCTTAGGCCACTCATTGGCTGCAGTAAACAAAGACCAGGAGAATTGCCAGACTGTCTGCTTTCATCACCGTAGGATTATAAAGGTGGGTTTTTGTAATTTTTTCATCACTGGATATTTTTCATTTTTGAACAAACTCTTTAAATAATAAAAAGAGTATGAAAAAAATGGTCATTTAAAAAATTATCCTTGGCCATTCAAAAACATTAGGAGGTTATCTCACACAGATGGTTGGGAATTTAGATTCACGCCAACTGGAATTTGGAATTCTACATCGAGTAGCTGATACCTAGCTCGAATCATTCAACAACCTTTCCTGCCATAAGTCTGAGATTTTGAAGAGCGTAATCTACTGGAACACATACTTGTTAGAAAATATCTATGGCCAAAACTTCCAATGCTTTATCATACTTGAGAAATTGTTTTTAGGACCCGAGACAAACTTTGATATTATGCTTTGAGAATGGAAATATATGAAGATGCAATGTTTAGCACATTTTCTTACTTACTTTGGTCTACAACAAGCACCTGTTTGAGTAATTTTGACTAAGGGTGCTTTCACAAAGCGCAGTTTTGGTGCAGTTTTAACTGCGCTCCAATTAAACTGCCTTTATTACCGGCTTCTTCCAGTTGTCTAAATTGTTCGGAAAGGTGTTTCAAGTAAGTAATCAATGACTGTGTTTGAAGTCTTGGGGATACAAACACACTAATTGATTACTTACTTTCCAAACAGTTTAGAGAATTGAAAGAAGCTTGCTGGTAATAATGGCAGTTTAATTGGAGCGCAGTTAAAACTGCGCCAAAACTGCGCTGTGTGAAAGGACCCTAAGAGTGCAACAATTATCCTTTTGCGTACCTGGAGAGGTGCCAGGTTGTGCTATGCCACAATACCTCCCCTTCTCTCTCCTTTACTGCCTAATGTCTTCTGCAGTACCTTATTGACTATGTGTCCCAGGTTCTCTACATTTGTTCATCATGAGTTGTTTACTTCCATTGTCAGTTTAACGGTTGATGGAGACATGACTTGTGTTCCGCTCCTCTCATAACTCTGTGTGAAAGGCAGTAGGCCAGGTTAAAAGGGAAAGGAGGGCAATTAACAAAGACATGGTGCTGTTTCAATGTGAAAGGAAGCTATTCTTGGTTTCCCTAATAGTACAGGGATGTCAGCAGATTCTGAGTGCTTTAGGAAATATGGCAAGGTTAACGCTATGTTAATATGAACACACTGGGGAATAAAGCAATTGGGTAAAGATTGAGGGTAGGAAAATGAGCAGGTAGGTGATTGAAATGTGAAAATGCTGGTTTTGTTTTTTCCTTTTCCAAAGCAGGAATACAAATGATCCCTACAAAGCTTGCACCATCCTCAGACCCTGTAGCCAATTAGTGTACATCAATATTTAATCAAAACTGCGCTATTGTGCCGAGGCAGCCTACACTGCACAGACCAGCTACCCCGGCTCTTTCAGACACACTGCTATGACACATAATGATATTGTCAATTAATAATTGAACAGTTTTTGTTCTCCCTTCGTGACCTTATTAGTAGAAAATGTGAAGGAGTTTTTCGGAAAGATAGGAAAATATATGTTCTCTTCCTTTCTCAGCTCCAGCTCCGTTCAGTGGTGTTTTTGCCCCTGTCAGACAATTCTTATCACTGTTTAGAAAGACAACAGACAACTGCGAGAATTAAACATGCCATCTGTCTTCTATCATTAGCACGGCAGGGGAAATATATTTTCATAACTATTAACACGCGGGCAGGGGTATTAAACAAAGCAACATGTGCGTTTATAGGAAGAGCGCTCTGCAGTCTGTAGTACCAGGAAGGGATGAACGGCGTCATTTCATCTATTATAGGCGGGCTGCCCACAAACATTGTGCCTTGGGCTATAGTGCTTATAAGATTTCAATTGAAATTTTTTTTTATTACAGCTCCCATTCTTCCTTATCACTAAAAAGACTATGAGTTTCTAATATGGGATATCTATGACCATCACTGTACTTGACATAATGATAGCCACATCATTTTTTTGGGGTTTGTGAGGTTTAAGGTCCAAAACTGAACCGAATCAACATGTGCCCTTTAAGGAGGTGAACATATGTCTATCCTTCTTCCATCCCAACCCTGTCTCTGTCTCTGTAGTGGACCTAAATAACACACTGAAAGCCACTGGAATTGCTATTAACCCAGAGTAGGGACGATTGTATGAGATCACTAGTTTTACACAACAGATTGAGGGATGGCATAAGGAGAGCCCTCATATTGATTTTGCTGAGAGACCCTTCCTTCCTCATATATGCATCTGTATTGGATTAGTAGTTTTAAATAAAATTCATTTGAAACTTTGTCATGCTTGTTTGCCCCTGCTCTTCTCTTTGATACCAGTTCTCTCCCCAGTGAGATTCTGTGCTGCTCTTTTTTTCCTTGCCTGTTGTCCTGCCTGTCATCATCTTACTATAAGGCCTTGTCCCCATGGCACTGTTTTTCAGCCGGTTTTTCAGCTGGTTTTCGGTTTTGAAAACCGGCTGCAAACCGGCTGACAAACTTTTACACAGACCTTAATGGAAAATCCGTGCAGCAGTCCCTACTGCAGGGCTTTTCCGCCTGGCGGTTTTTCAGACCACCGCCGGTCCGAAAAACATAGAACATGTTCATTCTTCCGACCGGTTTTTGGACGGAATATGAACATGCCTATGTGAAGGGGGAGGGCTTTTCTCTGCTAATTACGGAGAAAAGTCATACCCCGGCGGCCGTGTGCACGGCACAAAAACAGGACAAATACCGGTCGGATAAACCGATTGGTATTTGTCCTGTGCCGTGTAAACAGCTCCTAGCTTGGTCCTCTTCTGCTCTACAGCGCTTGTATGTACAGACTCCTGACCTCTTAAATGACCAGCGTGCACAGTGGTTTTGCTGCGCCATCCAATGACACTTCACTCCAGCCTATTTAAATATCATTACTCCTCATCTGAGAAATAAACTTTCAAAACTAAAATTGTTGTCAGGAATCCAGAGCAGGGGAACTTGTGTAACTGCTTGAATTGATCCTGCACCTTGAAAAGTGCCACCGTGATATTGGCTGAGTGGCCATTTGTACATTTGGGCTCAGGGCCATCTAAAGAATGGTTGAAAACTTTGTGGTTTTGTGAGAGTTATTTTATCATTTTTATATCCATATGATTTTATAGACTCTTATAAATTTCCTTTGTTCTCTCAAAAGAACACTGATGTATTTGGAATGTTAGCAGACCTGGGGGCCCCTCATTCCAGGCAGACAGAACGGAAAACATATGACCTGAATATATGGATTGTGGGATGAGTGCAGGGCGGCGCCGCTTACTTCTTGGCTTTTGCCGCCTTCTTAGCCGTGCTCTTGGCAGTAGCTTTGGGCTTGAAAGCTCTCACGAGCAGGGCCCTCACACCTTGTGTCTCATCTGTAATTAGTTTTAATGTGTAATGTCTGTACGTTTACCCTTGAATTTGTAAAGTGCTGCGGAATATGTTGGCGCTATATAAATAAAGATTATTATTATAGGCCTTTTTAAAAGAACAAGAGTCTTTCTTTAACAAGCAGAATACGGCAGAAGGTGTAGGTTGTAATGTATATGTATTAACCACTATTAGCAAGATTTAACTTGATTAGCTGATGTATTCCTTTAGAAGAAAGGGGAGCGTTTAGGCTATAAAACCTGAACTTTCTTGAAGACGGGTTGGACTACGTCTGTATATGATATGCTGTATACCATGAATGTCTCCCAATGCTTGCATAGAATAATATATATTTTTTACTTCAATTTATTTTTAATTTGAAATCCCTATTGACATCTGAATGCTATTTAGTGACTACATTTTAAAATGGCTAAGTTAGTGTGTTGACTTAAGACCTATCTCGTACCTGTGGCATCACTTCAAGACTGCTGTGTATGCAACTAACTGATGAACTAAAACCCATTTGCAGGAAGGAATGATCTGATATTTGTCCTCAAGGTTGGGCATATTTTATTTGCACTACAGCAGAAGTTCTCTAGGTTTTAATCAATTCCTGATTGGGTTGATTCCGCCCCTCCCTGACCAGGCACATATTCCTTTTCCTTAATATATTAGGTCTTGAGTGCTATTTTTCTTGCACTCGGTTATTTTACACATTTTTGTCACATGATACATTAGGCTTCTTTTATTTAAGTTTTACGTTAGATTTTCTTTTTCACATATAATGAGTGGAAATGGTAAAAAAAAAATAAAAAGTCTGTTTTTCACATTTTTTTACTTATTCATTTTTCAACAACAAAAGCGGCACTAAAATAAGTTTTGTAATTGTGTCACTTTTCTGTCATGGATGTTTATATGTAGGTGATAAAAAGTTTTAGGCTTATTGGGGGTAGGGCTAAAAGTTGCAATTTGGGCTCTACATTTTTGGGGGGAATATTTTATTTTTGTGTGTCTTTTTGTGTTAATTATTTTATTTTATATAATGTGCTCCCCACAACGTCAAAATAAGACCTTGGAGGGACATTTTTACAAAAGTTTTTTTTCTGATTTCCCCTGTAACGGGAACTGATATATTACCCTAGTCACAGGGGAAATACAAGGAAAAACTGCAAAGCTGTTTTTTATCTATTAAAGGGGTTACCATACAGGCATTTCATGCCTTAATTCGCTTCAGTTTTCAGTGTGTTCAAAAGGGAGTGTCTATGATTTCTTTAAACTGCATATCATGTGACCCAGCAGGCTGACGTAAACATGCCTTTCTTCACAGTGTGCTCACTCTAGTCAAACAAAGGTTTGTTTATGTAAAGAGCTGCAAGTAGCTGCAATGTAGCTGAGTGGTTAGTACTTCTGCCTTACAGCATAGAGCTTCAAATCACTGCTGGAACCAAATGTGAGTTTATTTTCTTCTCAATGCATTTAGCTCATACAGGTTTCTTTTTTCTTTTTATTTATTTGCACCATTTGACTAATTACTAAGGAGTACAGAGTACAAGAGAAGAATGATAGCACTGAGGTTGAACAGTCACCCAGCAGTGATTGTGTGTGATTAGTAAGCAGGGAAGAGACTGACAATAGCTGACTCAGAGGAGAGGTGACATCTCTGCATGTGTGACCATGACTGAGGAGCTCTTGTCCCTGGTCATATCCCCTGGAGACGAGCTGTACACTATGGATCACTAAAGGAGCAGCTAAAACAAAAATTTTGCAGAATTTTTAACAATGATGAATGGTGAAAATGTTTATTATTTAATTTACAAACTTCCCACATCAATTTATCTTTGTGGTAAAACCTCTTTAAGACCCAGCAGCATGTGCAATAACCAAGCCCCAGTGGTAATTGATGGCCTTCTGCTAATATGTATATCTTGCGCTCACTGAGCGCTGTTTATACAACAATTAGGAAGGTAGGGAAGATTATAGTCTCTGGGTGGTTGTCAACCAGTTAAATTTAAGAATTCACATAGTTTTTACCCTATGAACTATGGATGTTTACTCAATATGCTCAATAAAAGACATGAACAGTACAACTTTTTCTGTGTTATTAGTTTAGGGAAACTGTGTGTCTGAAAATGTGACTTAGATAACAATCAGGCCTCCTCCCATGCATGATCACTGCAGACATCCAGGCAATTCCAAAGGGTTAACTTACTTTAACTTGCAATAGTAGATGCCAGGACAAGAGATGGTGAACCTTAACCAGTGTGTAAGAACAAAAGATGCATAAATGATTGGCCCATATAAAGGTCTCCTATTACTCTAAAGCAGTGTCCTAGTGTCTTTTAGATTGCATGTAAATGTGTGACCCAGTACCCGTCTTACTGTTTACATTTACTAGAGATTTTTAGAGAGATGAAAGATAATACTCTATGCTAAGATATCAGATAATAAGTGACCCATATACAGTTCCTGCAGTGGGGCCCTCTACTTTTTGGGCGACATGTCTGAAAAGTGGCGTATCTATGCCACTTTTAGGCGCATTAAATCAGTGTAAAGTGCGACTGAAAGTCTGATACCTTGCATAGAAAACTTAATGTGCCTAAAATGGCACATTGTATCAAAAAAGGGCGCATTACATCATAAAAGGGGGTATTGTATCAAAAAAAGGGCATTGCATCAAAAAAGGGGGCATTGTATCAAAAAAAGGGGACATCGTATCAAAAAAGGGTGCATCGTATCAAAATAGGGCGCATTGCTCAACTCGCGGCACATAGCATATCATTGGTAGTATATGGTATGCGTCTATCGAGGCTCATTGCCCGACAGGGTGCATAACATATGTAAGGCGCCTCAATAGGCGCATTTCGCGATTGTGGCACACAGTGCACCATATTTAGGCGCATCACAAAGTGTCATGCCCGGCATATAATACGCCTAGTTTTGGTGTACGACAGTTCATTTACAACAAGAATATGGTATAAAAAGTGGGTTTGCCGCAAAATAGAACAAAAAACTAGCGTTGGCGTGTTGGGACATGTCGCCCTTTGTGTTCATCCTTGGTATAGATAATACAAAATGTTTAATGATACAGGTATATTGTGTTATACATTCTTGTATAATAGACATCATTTTCATAAATAAATCTATAAGTAGTTTTTCTGACTTTTGAAACATGATTTTAAATGTCTAAGTCAGTAGTATATTAGTGGGATGACCTCTTTCAATATGCTCTATAAGCCACATGGAAGATCCAGGATAATTGTTACTACCGTGCCTGTTCAGGCTGCAGCACAGTCCTCTGCCCGCAAGTTATGGCAGAGACTGCACTTTTGGCCATTAATTTTATCAGTATTGCAGTATTGCAGGGTCTTTGCACTGTCTGAACACAATCTGATGCTGTGCTTTTGGGTGTGATTGACAACTCTGCTCCACCTGCCTTGTTCTCTGCTCGCCCTAGGACAGGGCTGCAGATGGTTCTGCTTGAGTGGTGAGTGACAGTTGTCTTCACCACTCGGCTTTCTTGCCTGTTGTCTGTGTTCTGTGTGGTCAGGATGTCAGCGGGCCGGTCCAATCTCGCCCTGGAACCGGACTCTGACATCCTTATTTAAGACCAAAATTTTTTGATAAATTGACTGCACACTACGATTATTTTGTTGCAAACACACAAAGGAGTATTTTATTACAAAATTAATTACAGGCTCCAGGGAAGGTATTTAACCCCTTAAGGACCCAGCCTGTTTTGACCTTCCTGACACAGCCCTATTTTTGAAATCTGACATGTGTCAATTTATGTGAGAATAACTTTTTGACACTTTTACCTATTCATGTGATTCAGAGATTGTTTTCTCGTGACACATTGTGGCTTTAAGTTAGTAAGAAATTTTTATCCATACAATATTGTTTGTTTTTG
>JAODAL010058467.1:0-22073 GCA_025379985.1 Phyllomedusa bahiana
AACTTTGGTTTTTCCTTTTAGGGGCTACTGACTGTAACATATATTCTGTCTGTGCGCAATGTAATTCCATTGCACCTAATAGTCTTCCATTGCTGATTTAGGGACAGCCCCAGGACTCGGTGTTCCTCTCCTCCCCCCCCTGTGTCGGAGCACATCACCTGGTTTCTAGGGCATACATTAAGGTCCCATATTTGCTACTAGGGATCATATTGCATGTGCTCACCTCTGACCCCAGTATCCAGCGGAACAGATATTGGTGAAGTGCCGTACAAAGATTCAAGAGACCTCATTTTATACGTGCATAACCCGTGCCACCACCTTAACTGTGGGCCCCACCTGCGACATCGCTAACAAAAGAAAACGCTAAATCCTTTGACTCAGTGCTTCACATAGGCGCACATCGGTCAGAATCTTCAGGGGGCGCCCCAAAACTACAGACCTAGCTCAAACGCCACATAGCAGAATCCCTGTTGTGTTTGGGAAGTGTAGTTCATAACTAAAATGTAAAACACAGAAACGAAAGGGGTTACTCCTACGCACCCTAGACTCCGTGATCTGGTTGTCGGCACGCCTACATAGCATAATCATACTCAAAATAAGACTCGTGCCGGGAGCACACACTTGTACACTTCAACCCACAGTGTATTATTGGTTTCTAGTTCAGTGCCGCAAAGTATGGGCAGATTCGTTAAATTGCAAACCCCAGCCGGGCACACACAAAAACCCCCCTCCACGAGACACAGCGGATACCCCCCCCGAATCGCCCTCACGCATACCAGACTCAGCCAAGGCATGAGTACAGGAAGCCACAGCAATGGCGCAACCATCATCGCCAGTGCGCAAAGAAGGTTCGTCATTACATTTCCCCCAAAAAAAGGGCCCTTTTCTTTTAAAGAGGGCGAATCGTTTCAAAGAAGTGGAATTCGTTTAGAATTTCAGGAAAATCGATTCTGAACAAGCAAAATTTGGGGGTGATTCGCGGGAACGAATCGTTCTTTTGTTTTTTTTAAAAGGGCGGGTGACACATGGCGTTACAGGGGCAAGAAGTCTGGAAGGAAAAAAAGGGCTTAGCCACATGATATTTGCAAAAATAAGCCAATCAGAGAACGGGGGTTCTTTACATCAACGCACTATATAAGTCCCGGGCCACCTGGCAGCCATACCGCTTCATGTACTGTGTAGGAAGGGGCGCCACGCTGCTTATAACTAAAAACTAAAAAACTCACTTTATACAGCGATTTTTGGGGGGTGTCACAGCTTGTCTCAGGACTGCTCCTCTTACTTCTAATTTGATTTTGTGGGGTATTGGAACTGAAGTCCAAGTGCCCAATGCAGCTGCTGTACTTTTAAGCTATTGCTCATTCTTCAGCACATTAAAAAATCCAAGGGTTATCTAACCGTTTTCCCTTTTTATTTTAGTTAAAGAAACAGCATTTTTACAATCCAAATACCACTTAAATTTTTGGGTTTCTCATTTCTTTTGCGCAATTTAAATCCAGGGGAATTTTAAACGTTGTTCTGCTGTTTTCACTAAAAGAAACTTCCTTTTCACCACCCAAAAAAGAAATTTTTTCCTGTACATAATTCATAACCCCAGGTTAATTACAAGTTTTTCCGTTGTTGTGTTTCCGAAAATACGTGCCGTTTTAAAAACGACAAAAAGGGTAATGGTTGGCAGCATATTTCTTTGCGCAATTTACATCCAAAGGGGTTAAAAAGTATTTTTCTGCAGTTGTACTTATAAAAGAAAAGTTCCCTTTTTTTTCCCCCCCAAAAAATAAATTTTGGGCCCCTTGCTTTAAATTTTATAAAGAAAGAGGGTTAATTACAAGTTTTTTCTGTTGTTGTGGGCCCGTTTAAAAAACACCCCGTTATAAAAACCCCTATAAAAGGGTGGTAATTGGGTTTGGGAGCATTTTCTTTTGGGGGCAATTTACATCCCAAGGGGTTTAAATAAGTTTTTTCTGCAGTTGGGAATTAGTTTAAAAAAAACCCTTTTTTTTTCACCCGCCCAAAAAAGAAAATTTTGGGTGTAGATAATTCATAACCGGGGTTAATTAAAATTTTTTGTTGTTGTGTTCCGAAAAAAACACGCCCTTTTAACCCGCTACAAAACTGGTAAATTTTTTGGCAGCATAAATTTTTTTTTTCGCCAATTTCATTAAGGGGTTTAAATAAAATATTTTTTTTTGCAGTTTTTTTTCATTAAAATAAATGTTGTTTTTAACCGCCAAAAAAGAAAATTTTGGGGGGTTTTATAAGGGGTTTAAAATTCCCCAAATCCCCCAAGGTTTAATTAAAGGGGGTTTTTTTGTTTTTTTTTGGTTTCCGGGAAAATAAAAACTCCGTTTTAAAACGCTACAAAATCTGGTTAAATTTTTGGCAGCATATTTCTTTTGCGCAAAATTTTACATTCCCCAAAGGGGGTTTTAAATAAGTATTTTTTTGCAGTTGAAAATTTGTTAAAAGAAAAGTTCTTTTTTACCCCCAAAAAAAAAAAAATTTTTCCCCCTAGCATAATTCCCAAACTGAAGGTTAATTAAGCCTGTTTTTTTCGTTTATATTCCCGTAAAATACACAGGGGTTTTTAAAGGGCACCTACAAGTCAATTTTTCCTTGGGCCCTTTGGGGGAGGGGCCAAATTTATACTAAGGGTTTCCCAAGCTTGGTAGGGGGTTTTATTTGGGGTCAAAAAAAACAGGGTGTGTATTTAAACAAAAATACAGATATCCCTTTATTTAAACGGGGTCTGTACATTTTAGAAAAAAACAGTATGTCAGACCAGAGGTGGCAAGGGTCTTTTACCTGCGAGTGACAGGTGGTTTCAAATATTTCTGGGGCAGGGCCAAATTCCCCCCAAACAACCCCCCCCAGGGGGGGGAAAAAAAAGGGGAACCCCCCCCCCCCCCTCCCCCCGGGGAGGGGAGGGGTCAAACGGTTTAGGCCCGGGAAAGCGCCGGGGGGGTCACTAGCGGGCCGGGTGTTTTGGCCCCCAACCCAAAAAGGGTTTTTTATTGGTTTTACTAGGTCATTCCACTTCCTTCCCAATGACCCTCTGACAAACCCCCCGCCAAAGTCGGGGGGAACGGGCAGACACCAAAACCCTTTGTTGGCATGGCCCGGGGAGGGGTCCCCGGCTCTAAAACCGGTTTCCCAAACCAGAGATTACTAGTTGGGGTTTTTGGGCTCACGCCACTTTTACAGTGAGGAGAAAAATTTTTGGAGGGGAAAACATCAAAGAAGAAATGGGCCCAATATCCCCTGCTTTTTGGAAATATTGATGTTTGGAAAAAGTGGGCCCTGGGAGGTTTTTTTTGGCGGGAAGTGGGAAGCCCTGGGGTATACCAAGACCCTTGAGGAGGGCAGCAGGACAATCAAACACTCCCTGAAAATAAAACATGGTGTTTTTAAACCAGTTTCTGCATTACACCCGTTTTTTTTCAAATGCCGCGTAGGAAAGTGAATTGAAGGGACACCATAACTACAGGAAATTTTTTTAGGTTTTATTTTGTTTCTTTTCCCCTGTTGCTGGAATTCCCGAACAAAACTGGGAAAGGGGCAGAAAACAAAAAAAAAAACAGCTGCCCAAAAATGGCTTTGGGAAGAAAAAAGGGGGGCCCCTCCCCTTTTTTAATTTGGGGGGAAAAAGGGGGGGTTTCCCCCTGTTAAAGGTTTTGGAAAAAAGGGGAGGCCCTCCCTTTTTAAAAAGGGGGAAAAAGGGGGGGCCCTCCCCCCGTTTTAAAAGGTTTGGAAAAAAAAGGGGGGGGCCCTCCCCTGTTTAAAAATGGGGAAAAAGGGGGGGCCCTCCTCTGTTAAAAAGGGGGAACAAAGGGGAGGGCCCTCCCTGTTTCCTTGGGTTTATCCTTTCCCCCCGTTCAATAATTTCCCCCCGTTAATATTTTATTCCGTTCATCAAATTTTCCCCCCGTTTAATAATTTCCCCCGTTAATATATTTTTTCCTGTTCATCCCAAATTTTCCCCCTGTTCAATAATTTCCCCTTTTAATATTTTATTTCCTTTTTCATTTAATTTCCCCCTGTTCATAAATTTCCCCCTTTTTAATTTTATTTTTTCCTGTTCATTTAAAATTTCCCCCCCGTTCCATCAGTTCCTGTCTGCCCCTGTAACCCCCAAACCCTTTTGCTTTGTTACCCGACCTCGAATTCCCGGGGGCCCCCTGCCCCCACCTGGGTTGGCCCCGACCTTTTTTACTACAAGTTTCACTTACAATTTCGGTACCTCGCTGCACCCCCCAGCGCCACAAGGGAAACTGCCGCCAGGGTTTAAGGGGACCTGGGAGAACCCCCCCCGCCCCAGGGAAAGGGCCATCCCAAATTAGTTCCCGCTCCCTGACGGGGGCTAAATTAATTCATCGCCCTTTCGGGGGTCCCCGTATAAAACCACTAAGCTGCCGTGACAACATGAAGGGGAGTGGAAATGAAAGTTATTCATCCCCTTTGTCCTGGGGGGTCTTTCCAAAAAAACCCCAAAGGGCCCCAAGAAAGGGGCCGAGCAAACGGCAGGGGTCCCCGCATTTATCTCCCTGATTGACATTAAAATTACAAAGGGGTGTACTCCTATCCCCCTTGGAATCTTCCAAATTAAAACCCAAATAGCCTTTTTTCTGTTCATAAAATTCATTCCCCCAAAAATTTGGGGGGCTGGGAAAAACCCCCGTTTGGAAATGTCACATAAACAGCCTATTTGGGGAGGCCGGTTTTGCCCCTGCAGCTTTAAAGGGGGAGTGTGATTGGGGGTTTAAGAACGGCTGAAAGTGCAAACAAAAGGGCCTGGCCCTTTTTTGAATGCCCTTTCCAGATTGGGGGAAAAAACTTGGGAAAAAACCCCGAATTTAGCATTTCCCTCCGTGTGGACTTTCGTTCTCGGGCCCCCAAAGGGGGAAACATCCCTAAACCCAAAATTGGGGTCATTTAAAAAATCGTTAATTGGGCCTTTTTTCTGTTCAAAATTTAATTTTTCCCCCCGTTAATATATTTAATTCTTGTTCATCAATTTCCCCCTGTTTAATATTTTATTTCCCGTTTATCAATTTTCCCCCCGTTTAATTTTTTTAAATTTTTTGTTCAAAACAAATTTCCCCCCGTTAATTTTATTTATTCCCTGTTCTTCTTTTTCCAATTTTCCCCCTTTATCCCGTTCCTTTTTTGCCCGTGTACCCCAACCTTTTTTGCCTTTTTTTTCCTGACCTCGAATCTCCGCTGCTGCCATGACCTGTTGGCCCGGATTTTTACTATTTATTTGGGCTTACGATTCGGTACCCCCCTTTTCCCTCGGCGGCCACCCAAAAAAGTCGTGCCAGGGGGATGCGGAACCCGGTTTGGACTCCCCACCGCAGAAATTTTGCCATCTTTCCTTTTGGCCGGGTCTGGGAAGACCAAAGGACCTATTAAAAACCCCAAATCCCTTGGGGGTGGCCCCCTACCAAAAGCTTTTTGGGGGGTCCATTTTGTAGCCCCCTACCCGGTCGTTACCCAAAGGCTGAAGTGAATGAAATTTCCCCGGCCAGGGTTTTTTGAAAGGTGCAGAGTTTCCCCCACTTAAAAGGAAGGATTTCAGACCCCAAACTTGGACAAAAGGGGCAAAGGTCAAGCTTCTCCTTTTTAATGGAAGGGGGGCAGGGATACTGTGTCTCTTGGGGAATCGTCTCGGGGAAGGGGAAAAAGGGGTGCGGGGGACCATGAGTGGCCGGGGAGCAAAGTAACTGGACTGGTAGATGAGTAATGGGGCTGGGAGTTTGTCTTTGGGGAGGTGGTGAAGCCCTGACTGTCCCGAAATGGAGGGCGTGGCCCCTGGGGTGCTACAGCTTTTGGGGGCCGGATGGAAAAAAACCACCCTCTGAAAAAAACGTTTTGGGGACATGCAAGATGTTTTAAAGCGGGCCGTGGGGACTAACCCTTAGGTTTCCCCCGGTCCCCGCTTTACTTTCTGCCCACAGGATTTCTAAATATTTTGTTAATTTTTTTCAAAAACCCCCCCCCATTGGGGTCTAGTCCCAAGGGAACCTGGGACACCGCCATTTGTGATTTTTTAAAACCAAAACGCCCGCCTGAAATGACTGTTACCCCAACCGCTGACCCGGGGCCCCCCGTGCCGCTACCCTTTTTGGACCTGCAAAGTGGGTGGGCTAAAACGGGGCCTGTTTGGCTCCCAAAACCCCCGGGACTTCTGCCACCCTGCTTGGGCTTTCCCGGGGCCCCACTACCCCAAATTACGGGCTTTCGCCACTTTCCTGACCCGGGAAGCTGCTTGGGTCTCTTCCCCCCTTGATAATGGAAGAACCCCTTTTACACTGTTGGGGCTGGGGTCAGCTTTAAACATCACAGGGCTTTTTAAAAACCACCAGTAAAAGCTGATGAACCCAACTTTACATCTCCGGGCCCGAACCCTTAACCCCTCTACTGTCCAAGATCCCAGATTGTCTGCCCTCCAAAACCCTCCTTTTTTCTCCTCCCCTTTTCCTAAAAAATTAAAAGTAGAGATACAGTTTCTTTAAAATTTGAGAACAGGGGGAAAATGCCTTTTGGGTTTTAGAAGGGGAAAACCAAAAATTTTTAATAAAAAGAACAAACCGGGAAAAACCCCTTTTTGAAAAGAAAGATTTCAAATTTTAGTAACCCGCTGCGCATTTTAAAAAATCGTCTGGTTGGAATGAGGGAAGGGAGATTTTTCCCCCTCATTGCCCAAAGGGGATGTGCCCAAAAGGGGGCTGAGCATTTTTTTATTTTTGGAGGGCCATCCCAAACCGCTCCGCAAGAGCCCTAAAAATTTTAAATCCGCATGTCGAGAAACTTTTTCACATATGACCCCTTTCCTTTTTCTCTCTACCCCCTTTTCCCGTATCAAAGGCGAAAATCAATGCGAACTTTTTTCCGATAACAATCTCCGATCATGCCCCCATAATGATTTTCCCCACAATTTGTTTCCCCCCCTCCTAAATTTTTCCTAGTTGGAGATTCCCAAGTTATCTTTCCCAGTCGGATGACTTCTGGGATTTTCTTCAGATCCACTGGACACAGTTTTTGAAGGACAATGAGATCCATTCAGAAAACACACCTTTGATGTGGCTAACGGCTAAGGCAGTATTGCGCGGCTATATCATTAGCTATGTCAGTAGAAGACGCAAAGCCCAGAATAAAAAATGTAAAAAACTACACATGGCCCTAAACCACTCCCAAGACGAGTATTCACTACACCCTACCGTAGAAAACAAAAAAAAAATTGGTTGAAGCGCAGACCCTTATATATACATTCCTACAGGGCGAAGCTCAGGCTCACATTTCAAATCAAAAGAACAAATTTTATAGATGCGGAAATAGAATGGGCAAGCTTCTTGCCATTGCCACCAAACCTTGGCAGGCTGGGCTCCCAATAGCTGCTACTAAATCACCGGTCACAGGAAATCTCCTCACAGAACCTTTAGACATCGAACAAGCGTTTGTTGATTACTACGAATTGCTTTAGAGAGCTGCCCCATACGACGATCGAGAGGCCAATTCCTTTTTAGACTCTCTTGATATGCCCAGTATCACGGACGAACAATGCCAGTTCTTAGAATCGGAGATAACAGAAGAGGAGGTGAGAGAGGTCATTGGAGGGCTAGCAAAAAATAAGTCACCGGGCCCCGATGGTTTTTCGGCTGAATTCTTCAAAATTTTATCTTCTGAGATTACACCCCATCTCACCAGACTTTACAATGAGATCTATGTGCATTCTGCAGTGATGGATTCCTTCTGCGATGCAAGAACTATTTTACTGCTTAAGCCTCGGAAGGACACTAATATGTTGGCCTCTTATAGACCTATATCCCTGTTAAATCAGGATTACAAGATCCTAGCAAAAATATTAGCGATCAGGATGCAAACTTTCTTACCCCAAATCATTCACCCCTCTCAAAATTATTTTGTAGCCAATAGACACTCCACGCGAAATGTCAGAATGGCGGTGGCGGCGATAACACGGACTAAGACAGACGCACACCCAGTTGCTATGCTTCTCAGTCTGGATGCGGAGAAGGCCCTCGACAAGGTGTCATGGCCATTTTTTGACGCCGCCTTGTCGAAGAGAGGCTTTGGGGACCGCTTTGCAGCCTTTATCGACCACCTACAATCCAATTCAGTTAGCTCTCTGATTATTAACGGTCACGTTTTCCCACCGGTAGATATGTTTAGAGGCACTAACCAGGGGTGTCCCTTTTCAACTCTGCTCTTTAACCTATCTATTGACCCCCTCCTCTTTCACATATACTCAATCTCCTATCTACAAGGGAATTGGCTTTTCCAAACGCGAGATCAAAGTTACGGCATATGACGATGATCTTCTTTTAATGTTGGCAAATCCACGACACACACTGGCCCCCGTGCTGGCAGATCTGCAGGAGAAAGGTTCCATGTCGTGATATACAAAAAACATGGACAAAAGCGAGGGAATGCTTCTCAGGGTTCCGGCAATGCCCACGTGGTCAAGTGCTCATCCAATACGATGGTGCACATTGGCTATGAAGTACCTGGGTATATATATATATATATATATATATATATCGAGGTCGCCAGACCATCTTCATCAGAAAAATATAAGTACGTACACTGAGAGACTCCCGGCTACTTTAAAAGGCTGGTCTAAACTTCCCTTATCGTTCATGGGACGTTGCAATCTCATTAAAATGGTTGAGTTTCCGCGTTTGTTGTATGTTCTGCACATGCTCCCCGTGTACCTAAGGCCTAAAGTTGAAAAACTTATAAACGTGCTATATCGGCGATTTATCTGGGACAACAAAAGGGCTAGGAGTCCCTTACACATTTTTCAGCAGCACAAGCTGAACGGTGGGTTAGGCTTACCAAATGTGCGTTTATACAATTTGGCATCCCTGAGCCGCTTTATAGCAGACTGGGCCCAATCCTCTACTATATTTACTGACAGCACCCCGGACCAGTGGTTCCTGCCAGGCACATTCTTGCTAAACATCCTGCATTTGCCCTTTGGTAAACTCCCTGCACATGTAAAAGACAATATTTTGCTAATGCCAGTATGGCGGTCATGGAAGAAGATATGCCAAATTAAACGCCTAAATCCGGAACACTCCCCATATCGCTCCCTACTGCAAAACGCAGAGGGGAAGCCACACGGAGCAGTTCGGGCCTGGTGTAACGCAGGCCTGCACTAGGTACACCACTTCGTACACCCGGACACAAGGAAACCTCTCACTCTCTCTGAGCTCCAGGGGGCTTTTCCGTCACTCACCATTCAATTCTTTAATTACCTATAGGCGGTTAGCTATGTCACAAAAATAGTAGGCCACCTGACCTCAAGGGACTGGGATACAGCCTTGGCCCGAGTGCTCCTATACCCAAATACCAGACGCTTGCACCTATCCATTATATATGGGTTTTTGATAGACAAGGTGGATTATGAAGGTACGGCATCAGGAATGGCGAGTTGGCAGAGAAAAGATGATACTTTGACGCCACAACTGATTTTGGGGGCCCTGGCGTATACCCACAAATTTCTACCTTTTAGTCGTTACCTGGAAATGTTTTTAAAAATAATTTATAATGCATACCTCACGCCAATACGAGGGCACCGAATGGGGAGATTTCCTATGGATCAGTGTTTCCGCTGTACTGAGTTGGGAGCGGACCTCCACCATTGTCTGTGGAGTTGTCCCTCAATACGACCTTTTTGGGATCAGATTACACAATTTACACAACACCATCTGGTAGGCTCATTTATCCCAGAGGCCTCATGGGCATTGATTGGTATTTTCACCAGAGATGAGCGTGATCACTCTGGGCACGAGAGACACTTATTGCACCTATTTGGGGCAGCAGCACGCAAGGCAATTTTGCAAGTCTGGTTATGACCTGCGGGCCCAACGTTTGAACTGTTTGAGGAGAAATTGCGATTCCTGATGTATATGGACTGGCTCGAGGCGGCTCTACACAAAGAGGCCAGACTTAAGAAAAATGTTGGGTTCTGGGACGTACATAGCTATACTTCTGGAGTCACTTAAACATAGATTATACTCTTGTTTTAGCATGACAACCTGGTATATGGGACAACAAATGGCAAGCATGGACCCAATTACCATCTAATAAAGGTAACAGCATAAAGCATTTATTCAGCTCATGTGAATGTGACGGTAGAAACAAGAGTTGGGAAGCTTGATTGTTTATTCTCGAGACATCTTTCCCCAAAAAGCTTAAGAGGAAGCAAGAGGAGGCCCCCCTCCTCACACTCAATCATGATGACAGAAGTGGAGGTCCACTATGCAGGGTTAATAGTGACAGCTTGGAGACATGCAATTGCTGCGAATCAAAAGGAGCGGTACATTATTCAGTTAAACAAATTGTTTAACTGAGAAAAGACATGTTTAGTGATTTCTCTTTAGCGGAATTTTGTTTAGTAAAGATTTAGAAGTATTTATTAGGCAATTGTAACAAAGTATACAAAAATTTTGTTCGATGTCAAATTCAGTGTCGATCTCAGAACATGCTTTGCAATTGCAAGATTTGTACTTGTGTAATGTTATTTTTATGACACTATGTTTTATTGACATCACATTTCAATAAAAACAGTTTGAAAAAAAAAAAAAAGAAAGTGAAGCATGGTCATGGAGCTAACGTTGGCACCACAGCCCTGCGTCAACACATGCAGCGTCACTATCCGGTGGCCTGGGAGAAACATGGCTCAGATGTGGTGGTCCATCCTGCCGCCGCAGCAACAGCAGAAGCAGCGCCCAGTGGCATGCATGCCATTTCAGCTAGTCAAGGCTCCACCACATCTGCAGAAGGGAGCTGTTTCTCTTTGCCTTCATCTCCCGGTCCAGATGCTCCTGCTCCTTGCTAATCAGGGCGCCAGCAGTTGTTCAACGAGGCGATTGCAAAGAGACAACAGTATGCGTCCAACCAGCCTAATATGCAGAAGCTGACCGTGCTCCTGTCCAAGTTGTTGATACTGCAGTCCCTCCCTTTCCAAATGGTGGACTCTGCCCCATTTAGAGAACTAATGGCCTGTGCCGAGCCGAGGTGGAGAGGTCCAAGCCGTGATTTATTTTCCAAAAAGTCAGCACCAGCCCTTCACAAATATGTAGAACAGAGGTGGGACAGTCCTTGAGCTTATCGGTTTGTTTCAAGGTGCACGGCAATGCGGACGTGTGGAGCTGTAACTATGCTCAGGGCCAGTACATGTCCTTTATGGACCACTGAGTGAATGTGCTTCCTGACCAGCCACACCAACAACTTGGACAGGAGACGCCGCTTTCTCCTCCACGTTGTCAAACTGCTGCTCCTGCGCCAATGTCCGTCTCCTCCTCCTCCACCACCACCATCTCAGCCTGCACAAGTACTGCTCCATCATACCACATGTGTAGGGCACAGCGGTGTCACGCAGTTCTACACCTGGCTTGCCTCAGAGAACGAAGTCACACAGGGGAGGAACTGCTCCGCTTCATGCAGCAAGAAATCGATGTGTGGCTATCTCCGTGCCAACTGCAAATCGGAACCATGGTGACGGACAATGGGAAAGGAACTTGGGTCCGCGCTGCCCCAAAAGGAGGGATGCCCCATGCGCCCGGCAGGGGGACGGTTCAATCGGGTTGGGAAAAAGGGTTCCGAACCCTTTTCCACGGATCTTCAAAAATTTGTGAAAATGGCCAGGAAATTTTGAAATGCACTTCACCCCTTCCTAAAAGCCGGGACACCCCTCCCCGATTTCGGGGCCCGAACGGCCCTCCCCAAACAAACGCTGATTTAAATTTGGGAAATTTCCACCCTCCCAATGTTTGACCGACTGTATGAACAAAGAAAGGCCATTAAAATTTTTTTGATGTTTCCAGGGGGACAGGAGTACTCCCCTGTGTAACGGGGGTTGTCAGCCAGTACAGCCATGCGTGACCCCTGCCGTTTGTGGGGCCCATTCGAGGGGGCGACTTTAAATTTGTCAGCCCCGGGGAAACAATTTAACGCAGCCCAACGGGTTTCATGTCCTGGAACAGATGCTAAAAAAATCTGTCTGGGCAGGGGACTGGAAAACGTTGGCAAATTTTTTCTCGGGGGCCACAGGGGTTTTCCTTTGGGGGGATGAAAAAAGGAGGAGGAAAATTTCGGAGCACAAGATTGTCTAGTAAAATGAGGGGTTTTTTTCTACCCAGGTGCCCAGGAGAGGAGGAGCGGAGCATCCGGAGGGGGGTAGAGGGAGATGAGGAAGGAAAGGGGCAATGACCCCCCAAACACCGTGGCAGTATACAGTGGAGTGGAGGCATTGGGGTCCCTCAGAGTAAAACCCGCGCACCCTGGGCCCCCCAGGGAGCTGATTTGCCTGGCTAATGAAAGCCGAATAGTCCCCCTCCAGCAGAGAGAAGACTTCTTTTTTTTTTTTTGGGTTTCCCCCCCTTAAACCCCCGCTACCCGGGCCAAAATGGGAAATCTTTTTTTAAAGCGCTTAGAGGGGGGGGGGGGGCCCTTTAAGGGAAAACCTCCTTATTAGGGCCACCTGCCCCAGGTTGGCCCGCCATGGGGCCATTTTCGGACAGGTCTGACCGGGAGGGTTTCCCCACGCTCAAGTACCCCCTGCCACAGCGCTGTGGGAAGGGGGTGGGGGGGAAGGGGAGTACCCCTTTCCCTTTAAACGCAATCTTAAACTCCGAGTCGCTGATGAGGGGCCCTTCCCCCACCTCCCCGTGAGGGGGGAAATCGCCCCAGCAGCACAGGGTCTGGATAGACCCCGCCAACAGGTGGGGGCCTACTTGGGCGCACTCTGGGACCCCAGTTAGAAGATCCGCTGGAATACGGGGCAGCCAAACTGGAGTGTGGCCGCAACTTGCCGGTTTCCCGTAGAAAGTGCCCTCCCCGGGTCGTAGTGGGCACAGAGGGGTGTTCGTGCGGGGAGGCCAGCTTTAACCAAGGGGAGAACCCGCTTGTCCACCAAAAAAGTGAAACGACTGCCTTTGTCAATTTTAATTTGGGCGGGGATCGGCCCAGAAATTTCCACACACCAATGCCTTAGGCTCAAAAATACATAGCCTGACGCCTCTCCAAAAACTTTGACAAATGTCTGGATTCAAACTCCCTCCCTCAGCCCTATTCTGATGCCGCCCCAAAGCCTGTTTCCCCACATCGCTGAAGTTTTTTCCATCTGCCCACCCCCATCTTTACCAAGGACTGGTATTTTCACCCACCCACCTCTGTCATTGTGCACTCTATGACCTATGCTGCTGCTGCTGTTGTGGTGCCCTGACTCCACACTGTGTCATTGTGCCCACTCTTGACCTCATGCTACTGCTTTGGTGCTGCCGTGACCCCTTTACACTGTGTCATTTTGCCATGTCGATCTCATGTGCTATGTGGCTGCTGTTTTTGACCTCCCCAATTTTCATTGTTCCACTCTCTGACTATGTGCTGCTGTGTTATGCCGTCTCCTCCACACGCGTCATTGTGCACTGTCTGACTTCTGCTCTGTTGTGCCGTCACCTCCACATTTGCATTTTTGCCACTGTCTGACTTTTTGCTGCGCTTGGTGCTGCCGTGACCTCCAACTCTTTCTTTTTCCACTCGTGGCCTACCCTTTTTGTGCCACCCCCACTCGTCTTTTTGCCACCCCTTGACCTCATGCGCTGCGTGGTTGCTGCCCCCACTCCACAGGTGTCATTTTGCCCTGTCGACCTCATGCTTCGTGGTGTTACCGTGACTCCAATCTATCTTTTTGCACCTGTGGCCTATTGTTTTTGCCCCCCTCCCGAATTCTTGTGCCACTGTTGACCCCTTTCTGCGCCGGACCTCCACACTCTGTAATTTTGGGGGCTCTGTGGCCTACCTGTTTTTTGCCACCTCCCGAAATGTCTTTGTGCCCCTGTCTGAATCATGCTGCTGTGCTGCCCCGACTCCACTCTTTTTCATTGTGCCACTTGTGGCTACCCTGTTTTTGCCCCCCCCCACACTTGTCATTGGCCACTCTCTGACCTCTGCTGCTGCTGCTGTTGTGCCGTCCCCCCCACTGTTTTATTGTGCCCCCTTTTTAACCTCATGTGGCTGTGGCTGCTGCCGGACCTCCACACCCTGTCATTTTGCACTGTCTGACCTTGTGTCCGTGGCTGCTGCCGTGACCCCACACTTGTCATTTGGCCATGTCCCCCAAGCACCTGGCAGTATAAGGGGAGAGGGAAAAGGCGGAGTCCCTCAGAGTCACTTGCGCCGGGCCCACATTGCTGATTTGCCTGATAGTGACGCGAATATCACCTTTCCCCTTGCTGAGAGGAGGCAAACTCAAGTATTAGAAAAAAATCCTCTGTAGTCATTTTTGCAAAACGTTCCAAAAACCATTTTTGGCCGGGGAAATTCTACCTCCATCAGTTTTCATCTTTAAATCCCAAAAAAAAGCCCAACGCGTTTATTATGAAGTATAGACGGGGTAGTTTGAACCATTTTGGTAACCCAATTTGTTCAAATGCTGGTACTTGAACTAAAGGACCCCCTAACTCAGGAATTTTTAGGTCCCTTTTTTGCTTTCGGTCCCATTAGTGATGGAATTTTGACAATAATGGAGGGTGAAGAAAAAAGCAAATGCTGCAAAAAAGGGCTCGGGATGAGCTTTTAGATGAAAAATATAAATTTGTATGCCCAAATTACAGAAAGGAAAAACTGCTCACCCCCTTAAACTCGTCGTCTTTCCCGTGTACCGTACCTTTGCCTTCGTCCCTTGACCAGGCCTTGCGCGCCCCTATTTTAGTTTGTCCCCGACTCCGGTTTGCCAAAACATTTTTTACTCGCTCACCTCGGGGGGCCCCACTGCAAGAAAGTCATTCATGGGTAGCGACCTGGTAACCCCCGTTTTTTGCAGCAACCCACCCCGTTTTGTGGCGGGCTCTGGTGAAATTGGGCCCCATTAGATTCCGCCCCCTGCGTGGCTTTCCCCTGTCCCTTTCGTGTGCGATCTGTGGTGCTCAGTAACCACTTTTGTGTTTTTGACGCATGGTATAATTTTAGCTTCAGCTTTTTTTTTTTTCAGTGGCTTTGCCAGACTTTTCGGGCTGCATTCCCTCCCTTTTTTTTTTTTTTTTTTTTGGTCTGTTTTCCCCCTGTAAGTGCCGGGGAATTTAGAGTGAAGCGATTCTAAGACGGGGGCAGTCATGTGGGGCTACTAAAACACAGCTTGTTGAAGCCCAAAAAAAGTCCCTTGCATATTTAAGCTTTGCACAAGTTCTACAGACCCAAAGGGCTCCTGAGCCAGGAAAATAGTGTTTTTTAACGCAAAGTAATTCGGGACAGAACGGATTTTGTCGGAAAATTCGGTGAAGTCGGCAAATCGAATTTTTGAGAAATTCACCCATTTCAAATTATGTACCTTCCTTTGGGGTCAATCACTTCCTTTATACAGGTGAACGTGACCAAATCTTTTAATGTTATTGCTACACCGGCTTTTTTTTCTGGTAGGGAAGATACATAAATAAGGGGAAATTTTTTATGCTTCACGTCAATCAATCTAAGATGGGTTTCTTGTAAACAAATTATATCACATTTAGACTTTAGGGCATCTTTACAAGCAAAGGCTCTTTTCATTGGGGAATTAAGGCCCTTTGTGTTCAATGACATAATTTTAATCTCCATGGTTCAGATGGGAAAAAAGCTTAAACAATGGGTTAGTTATGTTATAGTACTCATATTCATTGTACTTGTTACAGTGCCAGTCTGCAAAGGTGGACTGGAAGACTAAGGCAAAACTGTAAACCATACACATCGTTACAGTAAGGTATAACAACAATAGCGTTTAAAAGGACTTCCCTCAAGGGGAAGGACAGCGACGGGGGGTAGTCCGTGAAAGTACCCTGCAGGAAAAAAGGCCACGTTAATAAACAAGAAGGGTATCAGCTCTTTTTAAACAGACCCGAGGGGAATCCTGAACGACTGCTGATTGAGGATTTTTAGGTATTTGGTCTAGTGTTTGATCTTTGAGTCTTCTCCGACCAGATCGGCGTGATGGCTTCGGCGGCGGATTGGACTGGGGTCGATAGCAAGTCCTATGAGAGAAGAAGTTCTTTAGCCAGGGCCGGAGTGGGGCAAGTCACAATAGTATTATCTTTGGTGATGACTAGCATCACTGGAAACCCCCAATGATAAGGGATGTTATTCTCCCTTAAAATTCTTGTGAATGGTGCAAATTCCTTCCTTTTCATCATTGTACCTGCCGAGAGGTCTGGGTATAAAGAAATGTTCTTGAATCTATCCGGGAGGTCAGAGCATGATTGAATAGATTTCAAAAAAATTTCCTTTGTGCGGAATTTTTTTTTTTTTAGCAATAACGTCCCGTGGTATTGCTGGCGGGAGGTGCTTAGGTTTCGGGAGTCTGTGGATTCTGTCAATGGTGAGGTCAAGATTCGTGGCTTCTGGTAACAGGGCGGACATAAAATCCACCAAGAACTGAGGAAATAAGTCCTGTGTGATATTCTCTGGGACTCCCCTTAATCTAACGTTATTTCTCCTGGAACGATCCTCCAGGTCTAGTACTTTTGCGGAAAGACGATGCACCTCTTCTTCAAGGGCTGCATTCGCATCAATAAGTAAGTTGTGGGACTTTGCAAAATCTGCCATTTTATGTTCAACATGCTCAGTTCTTGAAACTAAAGCTTGAATGTCTGACTTAAACTCTCCCATCATTTGTCTAAAACCACCTTGTAGAGTTTCTTGAAAGGATGAAAACAGGCGGTGTAATGTTTATTCCGTAATTTCTAAGCTGCCTGCCCCTTAATGGTGATCCATATCCACTGATTCCTGGCGAGATGAAGCAGGTGATGTGACAGAGAAAGGAATACGGCCTCCTTTGTCCCTGGACTGAGAAGGAGGATTATTGAAAAATTCTGTTAACTTCTTGGGTTTGGGCTTTCTCTTCGAAGTCCCACCCATTTGGAGCACACGATAGAAAATTTGCCTTACAGTCGGAAGAGATTATTAGGCAGATTTTAGGAACTCACGAAGTCGGTTATCCTTCTCTATTGGTTATAGGTAAAGCCTCTCTAACTGGATCAAATCCAAGTGTGTTAAAGGCGTTAAGGTTACCTAATGTAAGCGCTAGTTATCTCTTGCAGAATAGACTTATGTGAATTGTAAGTATATAGGAGAGAAGGATTTTTTTTTCCCTTCTTGTTCTTTTTATGGTGCAATTTCTACCAATAATTCGTTAGGCTTACTTGCTTTAGTAAACAATCACTGTGACTCTTATGTGGAGAAGAGTCCCTTTTGCTTGTTCCTCAGTAAGTTCTATGTTTAACAGAGCCTTATAGGAGCAGTGAAGACAGCAAACAGGGTAGTGGATCTTAATGAGAAGGCTTATTATATGCTATCAGGGCTGAGATGTCCCTTTTTCTTTTTTTTTTTTTTAAGAAAGCAGTCTCCCTTAAAGGCTTTAGGTGTTGTACCTTCTGGTTAAGCTGCATGGGGCCCTGAAACTGTTAATAGATGGCTGACAGCAGCCCTGGCTACCACTGCACTCCCTATAACTACGGCCCTGCCAGCTGAACCTCCATGTCCCCATTGGGATGTTCTTGCTACCACCACATATATGACATGCTCTTGGGCAGAGGCGTAGGTTGAAGCTTCTGGGCCCTAGTGCAAATAGTGACATGCGTCCCCTCAGTTACCATGCGCCAATGACAATGCTGTGGCAGAAGAGCTTTAGGGGCCCCCTCAGACTGCTGGGCCCAGTAGTGACTGCTACCTCTGCACCCCCTATAGCTATGCCCCTGTTCTTGGGCCCTGGTGAAAAAAGTGATAGGGGGCAAGTTACCATCTGCCATTTCCAAAACCGGCATCTTCTGACGTTTAAAAGAGACCCCATAGCAGCTGCTACCGCTGTACCTGCTATACCTACACAGTCCTCATCTTTTCAGTACCTTGCTGCAGTTTTGGGGGGACAGCCAGTGTACAAGACACAGTTCTTCCATAAGACCCTGTTTCACAGATATTCAATAGAAATAATTATGTTTCTAATCCTATTTGCCAGTTGAAAATTATAGATTTAAAGGGGTTGTCTCGTCTCAAAGTTTCATAGGATGCATGAATGAAATAATGCTGCTGTGCTCTGTCACTTCCTGGTTAAGTTGTCTGTTATTAGCATATGAGCTCTGTGTATTCAGACTTCTCTGTTTAATATGTTTATTAGTCTAGATTAGCTACATTACCTTCTCTAAGATCCGGAGAAGCTTCTGAGCTTATGTCAACAGTAGAGTAATGAGTCTTTTGTCTGAAAGATCAGATAACACACAAGCTTTCACACTGCCAGCCATGACCTATGTGATGATGTCACTCCCTGCTATCAGATAGAACAAACAGCAGGGTAAAAGGAGTACACAGGTTGGTCCCTTGGGAAACCTGAGAGCCCTCAGAAGGTGATAAAATCATTTGTAGCTCCTTAACAAAAAAAGATGAATGAAGCAATATATTTGGAAAACATCTTCATTTAGTGTTCCCTACATTTTGAAAGCTATTCTGTGTAGTGAAACAACCCCTTTAAGAACACTTGTGATTTGCTGTCTCTGGAGTACAGTTCCTCAATAAAGGACTCTGAACAAATCGTGACCTTTTTAATATTTATATTTTTGAACATGGTCTGTGCGTCTCATTTCTGAAGAGTGGCGTTAATTTGTTCTTCAGTGGTAGACACACCCTGAATTTGGTGGTTTTAACTCCTCTTCCACTCAGTCACTGCCACAAATATCGTCATCATCATCAGTCCAAACTGAAGCAAGGACCGGCCAAATGTCACCAAATAAATAGACGGCACTAGATAATCCATATTCTAAAGAGCTCTTTCATGACACAATGCGGTTGGGGTTAGAATTCCTTTTCAAAAGATCAAGAGGCCCAAGAGGATGATTTTGTCTGCTCTGACGCCCAATCGCTGATGCCCTGCTTTTGGGGTCATGCTGCTGTAAAAGACAGTGATATTCAATGTCCTATGCCCAAAAATCTTGTTTCAAATACTCTTTTCTTCTTGCTAATTTTATTCAGTGTTTGGGAGGTCATTGTTGCTGGTTTTGGGGTCATGCTGCTGTAAAAAGCAGCGATAGTCAATGTCCTATTCCCAAAAATCTTTTTCCAAATAGTAATTTCTCCTTACTAATTTTATTGTGAGCGTCCAAAAGGTCATTTTTGAGACTTTTGAGGTCATGCTACTGTAAAAGACAGCGATAGTCAATGTCCTATTAAAAAAAAATCTTGTTTAAAATAGTAATTTCCCTTTTTGCTAAATTATATTGATATCCCCAAAGGGCATTTTTCTGGGTTTTTGGGGGCACGATAACAATGTCCTAATTTAAAAAAATTTATTTAAAATAGTCAAATTTCCCTTTTTGCTAATTTTATTGAGGCCAATGAAATTTTTTTCCCGGTTTTAAAGGGGCATGCTGCTGTAAAAACAGCGATAGTCAATTCCCCATTCCAAAAATCTTGTTTCCCAAAAATCCTTTAATTTTTTCTCGCTAAAATTTATTGTTGAGCGCCAAAAAGGGCATTTTTTGAGACTTTTGAGGGCATCTACTTAAAAAAACAGCGATAGTCAATTCCCCATTTTAAAAAAAAAAATTGGGGTTTAAAAAAGTAATTTCTTTTTGCTAATTATATTTGGAAGTTTTTTTCCAAAAAGGTCATTTTTGCGGTTTTTGGGACACGATTTGTCAATGTCCCCCCTTAAAAAAAAAAATCCCGTTTAAATAGTAATTTCTTCTTGCAATTTTTTTGAGTGTCCGAAAGGTCAATTTTTTCTGGTTTTAAAGGGCATTCTGCTTGTAAAAAAGCACGATAGTCAAAAAGGGCCTATTCCCAAAAATCTTTTTCCAAAAATTTTAAATTTTTCCTTACTAATTTTATTGTGAGCGTCCAAAAGGTTCCCTTTTTTTTAGACATTTTGGGGCTGCTTTCGGAAAAGAAAACGATAGTCCCCAAAGTCCTATTCCAAAAATCTTGTTTCAAATAAATCATTTCTTCTTTCAAATTTTTTTCCCGATTTTCTAAAAAGGGCATTTTTTCTGGTTTTTGGGGGCAGGCTACAATTTAAAGAGGGCCAGCTTGCCAAAAAGGGGATACTCATGTCAGGGGCCCCTTTTCAAAACGGGGGTCAGTGGGTATGTTTTAAAAAAAGGAACTAGTAATTTTACGGGGGCCCCAAATTTTATTTAGCTGCTAGGCACTGAAACCCTTTTAAAAATACTGAAAGCAGCCCTGGCAAAACTGCCCCCTATAAATATGGCCCCGCCCGCTTTAAACCCCTATTTTCCCCGTTGGATTTTTTTTTACTGCCACCACATTTATTATGTTTTTTGGGCCCTGATTCAAAAAGTTATAGGGGGCTTCTGCCAGTTTAAACCCTGTGCCATTTCCAAAAACCCGGGTCCTTTTTAAAGTGTCAAAGTGGCCCCCTTTGCACTGCTACCGCTGTACCCGCTGTGGCTACGCTTCCCAAACTTTTCAAATTTTGCCATTGAAAAGAAGAAATTTTTTTAGCCTTCTATTTTTTTTTAATTTCAAATAATATTTTTATTTTTTCTCTGGACTCTTTAAAACCAAATTCCCCTTTCCCAAGTTTTTTCCAAAGGTTAACCATTTAGTGTTCCCGGGTGGTAATTCCGGCTTTTCCCACCGTTTCAGTAAAAAAAATTTAAACCGATTAACTTTTTCCCATTTACTTTTAAAGGGAAATTTACGATTTGATTGAGAAATTTAAAATCGACACAAAAATTTTTAAAAATCTGCCCAAACGGGGGGATCCCCAATTTTTTTTATGATTACTGAACCTATAAACCCCTTTGGGAAAAAGGATGAGCTTAAAAGAAAGGTTTGGGGGTCCCCGCTACTACTTTACCACCCCTGGGGCCCTTTCAAAAAGGGGTATTGGCAGGGGCCCCTCACAAAATCACTAGGGAAAACTGCCATTAAAGAAAGCCGTTCTTCCCTTTGGGCCCCCACGGTCCCCCTGCCAAAATTTTTAAGGAGATGGGATCTCGTTTTTAAAAAACCTCATAAAAAAAATTTTAACCCAAAGAAAAAAAACCCTTAATATATACCTTCTGATAAAATCAATTAAAAAAAAAAAACAACCACAAAACAAATTTTATTTAAACCAAACCCAAAAAAAAATTACCACAAAAATATTAAAAATACGGGAAAAGGGGAAAAGACAACCAAAAGGGGAAAAAATCTCAAATATCTTTCATAATATCAAAAAATAAACCCAGAGAAAAAAACAGGGATCTTAATGGCCTCAGTGGGTATTAAACAATAACAAGAATTACCGAGAAAATTAAAAATTTTAAAAAAAAAACTTTTTTTATAAGCTCGTTTTTAAATGACCTTCTAACAATAAAAAAAAATTTTAACCCAACACTACCAATTTAAAAAGACATATATTCTAGCTCAAAAGTGTTTCATCGCCTAAATCAGCCTTTCCCCAGGGGTGAAAGTGGGTTCCAAACTGAGCCTTTTTAAAAATGAGAAACCCTGTATGCTCGAAAACAATCACAATGGGATTTTTTCTTTTTTTCAAAATTTCCCCATTGGGAAAAGACTCCGAAACTGTTTAATAGATTCCAGCTGCTCAACGCAAAGAATTTTTAATTTAACCCGCATTAAAAAATAAAACCAAACCAAGGGGCCCTTAAAGAAAAAACAGAGACCATAATAATAAAAACCCCCCCTTTTGGGCCCTATTGGTAATGGTTTTGTAATATATTTACCATATTTTTTGCCAAAACATTTTTTTATTCTATTTTAGTATTTGCAATTTATTTTGAATTTGGGATTGTTTTTTTTTAAAATAATAAAAATTTTTTTTTTTAGAGGGGAAAATTTTTTTGATTTAGGATTTTGTATTTGTATTTTTAGAGTAAGTGTTTTTTCTAACCTTAGCAAAAAAGATAAAAAAAAGCTTTTTTTATTTAATCGGGAAAAAACCAAAAGGGGTCCGTTTTTTCCCCGGGCCAAAATTTAAAAACTTTCCCAAAACCAAAGGACAACCCCTTTTACAAACACGTGGTCCTCAAATTTAAAGGGGTCAGTTTGGAACACTCTTCACC
>JAODAL010058468.1:0-22073 GCA_025379985.1 Phyllomedusa bahiana
TTCCCAAAATATAGTAATATTTTTTCAATATATAAAAAATTTTCAGAAATGCCACATTTTGTCTTTTTGCGTTATTTCTTAGCAATTCGTGCTATTGTGATCAAGGTCTGATTGATACAGGCTTCTGCTAACAACATTTTTTTTTAGAATGTGAGATTTGGCACACAGCAATGATTGTTTAATCGCTGGCTTGTTTGCTCATGTCAATGGATCGTGGCGATGGCCAATTATTGCATGCACCATTACTGAGAATAAAGAGCAAGATATGGCACAGACCAAAAGCTGTACATCTTTATTAACCCCTTCCCACTGGACAAAAGCCTTGTACCAGGCTTACTCAGTAAGTCCACAACATAGGAGGCTGGTGCTGGCTGCTAATTACAGCTGACAGCAGGGAATCAAACCGGCTCGGATCCCTGCTGTTTACCCCCTTAGACGCAGTGCTGTGCACGGTTCATTCATCTGATCGGCACCACCACGCCGCGATCGAGGGGTGCCGATCGACTGCCATGACAGCTGGAAGCCTAATGAAGGCTTGCCAAAGCGACCGTGTAAGCGCTTTTATTTCCTTCCTCCCTCAACGGGGAAATTAAGAATTTCCATCTTGGCACACCCTTCTGCAATGATTTTATATAATGCGGAAGGGTGTGCAAGCGGCTGTGCCCCTAGTGGTCAAATACCCTAAGAGGCATGATTGTTCCAAGTTAAAAGAAAAAAAAAAAAAGCTTTTAAAAGTTCAAATCAACCCTCCTTTTGCCATTTTACAAATAAAAAATATTAAAAAGTTACACATAATTGATATTGCTGCATCAGTAAAAGTCCGATCTATTTAAATACATCCTTTATCCTGTATGTTAAACACACAGAAGGAAAAAAAAATCAAAACACAAAAATTGTGGGATTTGGGGTCACTTCACGTCCCCTAAAATTTAGAATAATAAGTGATCAAAATATCGCATGCATCACAAAATGGTACCCATTAATAGTACACATCGGCCTGCAGAAATGAAGCCTCACTCAGGTCCATAGGAGGAAAAGTAAAAAAAAAGTAATTGGTGCTATAGCTATTGGTGCTATACCACAAAATTAAGAAATAGAGATTGTCTTATTACTAATTGTATATGTACTAAAATGAAAACCCTTCATATTTGGTATCACCAGGATCATACCGACCTGCAGAATACAGATAACACATCATTTCTACCAAAGAATGAATCGCATAAAAACGAAAAATCAGCAAACATGGGAGGAGAGGGGGGGGGGGAAAAGGAAAACATTTTTTTTTTTTCTCGCATTTCTCCCCACTTAGAATTTTTGTTTTCGATTTCGCAGTAAATGATATGGTACGATGAATGGCACCATTAAAAAGTACATCTTGTCCCACAAAAAACAAGCCCTCATATGTCTATGCAGATAGAATAATAAGAAAAAGTTATGGTTTTTTGGAAGACGGGGAAGAAAAAAAATGAAGCCATATATTTGTGACAGTGTAGCAGGAAGGGGTTAAACAAAATATATAAATCACTTAAACACTTAAAAACTACAAAATAGTAACAAATCAGTCCAATGTAAGAGATTCAAATACTGGTCCTCCACTGGTCCCAGTGCACCCACAGAAAATTTATTTGGTGATATTGCTTTTGTGTTTTCTCCCTTTGTTCCATTTGATATTGCAATATTTGTGATCATGTCTGCACTCATTTCCTATAGTAAACATCATGATTTATGTATTTTTTTAGTGTCTAACATTAGACTGATTTACTACTATTTTGTAGTTTTTTAAGTGTTTTTAACATTTTTGTATCAGGTTTTTCATATTTGAATGTTGTTTTGTTAACTCCGGCCCCCCCAGCCCCGCCCCCACAACACCGCAGCCGGCGTAAATGCGGCCGAAAACCCTCCCCCCAAATAACCCCGCAAAAAGCCCAGTGAAATTCGCCTTAAGGTGGCACTGCAGAAACAGGAGTTTTCTGGTTCCCAGTGCCGCTGCTGCCCTAGGAGCAGAGCTGTAGTTAACAGCTCCATTCCTAGAGCAGCCTCTGTAAGCACCGGGAAGTGAAGGAAACCTCCGCTTCTCAATGCTTAACCCCTTTGATTGCTGCGGTGCGTGACCACAGCAGCATCAGAGGGCTTTCCCCTGTGATCAGACTCCAGGTGACCTGATGGAGCCCGGGGAATGTCTGGTCAGTCAGCCCTGGGGACCTAGAGTAGCCCCAATGCTGTCTGTGTAACCAGCCTGCAGACAGGGCACACTGTGTACTGCCCTGACTTCAGCCTGCGTCAAACTGACACAAATTGTAATATATTAACATATTCATGTGCCAAGTGTAAAAATAAATTGTAAAATAGTTATCCCGTCATGGGATTAAAAAGAAAAGGAAAAAACAAAGCGTGGAAAAAATTAAATGAAATAATAAAATAAAAATATTTGTGCATACATTACAAAAAAACCAAAAAAACCCCAAACGAATTTAGAATTGATATAATGGGTTTTTTAGTATGAAATGTGAATGGTATAAAAAAAAAAAAAATTTAAGAAAAATCTGCTGTAATTTTTATGTAAACTCAAACTATGCCCTCCAAAAGTACAACTTCTCCCGCATATAACAAAGCCGCAAACAACGGCGTCATTGAAAAAATACCATGAGTATGCTTTCACACGGTGCGGTTTTTGGTGTTTTTTCGATGCGTTTTTGTGCAGGAAGGCACCGCAATTAATTCTATACATTGTTGCACAAAAAACGCATAAAAAAAAACCGCACCAAAAACGCACCGTGTGAAAGCACCCTGAGGGTAGGTTCACACGATGGATTGTTCGGTGCGGTTATGTCCACACCAAAATCGAATTTGTTTCCTCCTTGAAATTTCAGTGAGGGAACGACCCAGACTGCTCGAGGCCGATTTCTGCCTCAGGTATTTTATTGTTATCCGCACGTAAAAAAAAAAAAAAAAAAATTAAAGGCCGAAAATAGATATGTTCTCAAAGCGTTAAAGGAAATGTTTGGTTTCTTCAGTAAATCCCCTGTAGATGAGCTATGATTACCTTCACATACATAAAAGACCATAATCTTCTGTTACTATGCTTTACTTAATGAGCCACTCCATTATGTAGTCACTGTGTGGATTAGAGATGTTCTGTATTTGTCATGCAACCCCGGAAACATTATATGGCAACATAGCACTTGTAGGAGAACTATCCTGCCTTTTTTAACTTTTGTAATGAATATACACATCATATATATGACACAAAACAACATTTATTTTATAACATTCTGGCTTTGCAAAACATACCTTAAACAAATCAAGTCAATCTTTTGAATTAACGGCATATGTTTCTCTGTATAAACAACCGAAAAAAAATTATGGACTCATAAACCCCCCAAAGATAACTTGATTGCTTTTCCTCGGGCTTGTAAAACAGCCTAATTTTTGTCAGAGATGGACTTCACTAATGACTAGCAATATTCTACATCATGCTGCTTCTAACCTTCTCAAAAAGTAGTGGACTTGCAGGATAGTCTTGTCATGGACCGGGTTTGCTGGTAATCGATGTACATTTCCGATTGAATTGAGAACCAGTCTGTTTGCTGTGCGTGTCATTGAGCTGATATGTCTCTTCTTAAAAAAAAAAAAAAAAAAAAAAGCTTTCTGGCAAAATGCGTTGACATTCTGAAATGGGATTTTATCATTACCCAACCTGCTTTCTACTGATGAAATAAAAAAGGCATCAAAATATGTTTTTCATACAAAAACCCCCAAAGTACTGTACCTTTTTTTAAAGGTTTTTTTCATAATGCAGTTTCACAGAGCCACAGCCAGCTTCAGACTGATATGTCCTGGTTAGGCTGCGGGTGGGTCTATAGCAGTGATTGCCATATCAGCTCTGCTGTTACTAGCTATTCCTATCAGGGTGATATGTGTGCAAGAGGTTTATAAAAATGTATTTCAAAAGCCTATAGAGCTCTAAAGAGTGAAAGTTTCTAATTTTAATTAGGTAAGTTAACTCTGTTAGAGATAAGACTCTGCAGGGAGTGACTCGCCATGGTCGGAACTGACTGATGGCAGCTTAAATTAATAGGATAAGACACAGAGGAGACAGAGTTGAGGAGAGGTGGTCAGTAACCAGAGTAACTTTTGTACTCTAAGAGGAGATAAACTCTTTGTCGCTCCTGACCAAAGCAAAACCAAAAGAGCAATGCATTTGGTAATAGTCTTCATTTACCTTTCCCTTCCCGTTAAAAGCTGATCATTGTGGTGAGAAAAGCCTTTTAACTGTTGAGGTAATGAGGTATAGTTCTGTCACAAATAGTGGCTCCTATTATTGGCCAGTGGTTTTCTTGTGCATCTTCTATTTTCAAGGCCTTGAGTTTGCTACCCTGATGCTTTAACGTCTTCCTTGGTCTACCTGTACGTTTTCCTTTTCTGATCTTCTCATTTTGTTTAGACATGGACCAAATTTTACACACCGGTTTTGTGATTCTTAACATTGTTTTAGTTGGCAACTCTTGGCGTTTGAGCTATATATTCTTTCACTTAGCCAAGTCCAACAGCCCAGTAAGATTTGTAAGCGGGCTGACATTTTGTTTTAGAAATGCAAATTACAAGAGGATTTCCATGATTTCTCTTTAAGACGGAGTGATTCCAGACTTTTTCCCCTTTTGACGTGAAGAAGCATATGCCATTAATTAAAATCACACTTTTATTGGCAATTTGTTTCACATAGTAATAAAATGCAACCATTAAACTAACGAACCTTTGTGTTCTCTTTAATTTGTGCATCTGAAGTAAAAAAGCTTGGTGAACGTTAGGGTCTGTTTACATGAAGGATTTGCGAAAAATCACTGTTTTGGGTTCAGGATCTATGTGCTAATAAAACCTATATGTACCCTAGATGTGGTGATTTTATAATGTTTGCCTAGGGTTCACTATCTATCTTATTTTGCAGGCATTATTTTTTGGGCTAGGGTCCTTATTTCTAGTAAGGGGTAATGTTAAAGCGCCCTTTCTTGTTCTTGGAATAACTTTGCCCCAGTGCATAATATGATGTCCATAAAGATATAGTTTCAAGCGTAGTATGGAGGAAATCAGGTCACCTGCATAGAGCCCTGATCACGACACCATCTAGCACTTTTGGGGTGAATTGGAACTTCTACTGATTGCCAGACCTTCTTGCTGCACATCAGTTTCTGACCTTGATGATTCTTAATTGGCTGAATGGGAACAAATTTCTATTGACATGGTCCAAAATCTTATGGTCTCCACAGCACAGGATTGCAGTTGGTTTTTTAAGTGGATTCAGAAAGGGGAACATCTTTAGTGGCTGAGAAAGGGGAACTCAATGCCTCCCACCAGCCAAGCCAGTATCGCTCTGCTCTACACTGATGAGGGGCAAAATCCCGAAACAGTTGTATGTAGATGGGTGATACTGGCTTGGCTAATATTCCTTTTTGCTTCTTAAAGATTCAGTGAATCAGAAGCAAATTGAGGATTTGTTACATCCAATAGAGGGTGTATTGAGCTTCCCAGATCCTTTCCCATAATGCCTTGTGATAAGTGGATTCAGTAATTCAACTGTAACCAGTGCCCATAGACTGCAATAGAAAATCTGAGCTGTAACCTATACATCATGGATTTTCTATTGTCGGATTTCTAAACTGCCAGATTCCTCTGGAATATAGAACATGTTTTATCTACCGGGTGAATTCTAGTACACTTCTATGTACTGGGCCAGCCTGAAAACCGACCGATTGCAATGTAGTAATAGCCTATGCAAAACTTTACCAGAAGTGTAGAGACTTTTGTTGCCACAAAAAAAGGATCCTATGTCCATGTTGCGCCTATGGTTTCAGAGTGGGATGTCTAATAAGGTCATATAGGTGTGAGGATCAGGTGTTCACATACTTTTGACCATTTAGCATATTTTGCCAAATAGAACTGGATCCCGGTAAAATAGAGAAGTGAAACCTTGTTATAAGATATTGCTTTGTTTCTCTGTACCAAGATCTGTATTTGTTTTTGACAAAATATATAATGCGGGAACGTAGAGCATATATACAGCCATGCATAGAGCATATATACAGCCATGCATTGGAGTCCTACAGTGTATCCTGACCAAGGACCCAGTATTTGACTGCTTTAATTCATATTGGGGTCATTTAGGCTAGGTTCACACGCCTTAACTGCGGGGCGTAATTTCGCCCCGCAATTACGCCATGTGGACGGGGGCGGGAGCGGGGGGCCGACACTTCGCCGACCCATAGACAATCACTGCTAGCAGCGCGAACCCGCTAGAAAGTGACATGTCAATTATCTCCCCCCGGGGGCGAAGAGGAGACGTAATCCCCTAGTTCTCAAAGAGAACCCGTGAATTACCGTAATGAATGGGCCGTTTCGGCCCCTAATTGGCGCACTTCGGCGCGTAACTACGGAACGAAATACGGCCCATTTTAAGCCTACCCTTAAAAGGAAAACTGTGCAACGTTTTATCTTCTGATCATGTCATCTTACCTTTACTTTTGTTTACAGATGACTGCAAAAAAAGCGAAGTCTCAACTCTACAGCTTTCTTCCTATTTTAAAATGGTTACCACGTTACCCAGTGAAGGAGTACCTTATAGGAGATGTAATATCAGGACTGAGTACAGGAGTCATGCAGTTACCTCAAGGTGAGTATATTTGTTTTGTTGAGCTTTACAGCTATGAAGGGCACTTAAAGGGGTTGTCTCTTGTCAAAGTTTCATAGGATACATGAATGAAATAATGCTGCTTTGCTCTGCTACTTCCTGGTCAAGCTGTCTGTAATTAGCATATGAGCTCCTTGTATTCCCAACTTCTCTGTTTTTTGTCTAGATTAAATAAATTACCTTCTCTGAGGTCCAGAGAAGCTGCTGAGCTAATGTAAACAGTAGAGTAATTACTATCTTTTGTCTGAAAGAACAAACAAGCTCTCACTGATGGCTGCAACCTGTGTGATGACTCCCTGCTATCAGAAAGAACAAACAGCAGGGGCGAAGGAGTACACAGGTCGGTCACTTTGGGAACCCAGAGAGAGCACAGAAGGTGATAAAATCACTTGTAGCTCCTTAACAATAAAAGATGAACAACTCAATATAGTTGGGAAAAAGTCTTCATTTAGTGTTCCCTATATTTTGAAAGCTAAATTTTTGTATGAGACAACCCCTTTTAACTTTTAAAAGGGAAAACCCATCACAAATTTAAAAAGGTGGGCAGATCAGCTGGCAGCAGGAGGAGCTGAGCAGAATGATATCATTCTGTGGGGAAAGATTTATCCATTTAAATCCCTGCTTTTTCTGGGTTAGAGAGTCCAGTAAGCTGTGTTATCAGTGACTGACAAGTATCTCTATCACAGCCATACAAGGAAGACTGTCCATCACTGATACTACACTCCTTAACCCAGAATAAGCAGGGATTTAAATGAATTAAATACATGTTCTAAATCTATCCCAACAAAACTATGTATCACGTTTCTCAGCTCTTCCTGCTTTATAACATGATGCCAGCAGATCAGATAGCATGTTCAGTGTTTTCTTTAAGCTGACCATACACATTAGACCGCTGTAGGTCTAACACTTGAAATACCAATTCAAACAAAAAGTCTAGTAAAATTCAGAATTCATATCACAAGTTTCACCCTCTCCCCCCCCCCCAAAAAAAAAAAAACCCACATAACCTACAAAATATCAGAAATTCAGAATTATAATTTTTTATTATTTTTTTTTAATGTTTTTTTTTTTTTTTTTTGGCACCTTTTTTGGGGCGTTTTTTCTCGCTTTTTAATGAAGCACAATTAAGCCCTTGGGTAAAACTAACCCTAAGTGGAGTTAGCAGTTAAGTAGTCATTTTCCCTTTTGATCAGGTCCAAATTGTGAGCACTTTTTCCGTTTTGGCTGCTGCGCGTGCTACTGCTTTTTTTAAATTTTTCACCAATTCTTTCACCAAAATCCACAAAAACCCCCATTATCTTTGCAACAGCAAGATAAAAATTGTATTAGCATCAAAAACTGTAAAGAAATGGAAAGCCGATCCCTTTATTAGCGCCCAACATTTTTAAAGATATTGATCTTAGCGCCCAAATCCAAAAAAAAAGGGATTCTGGGCTAAAATCCAAAAAAAAACTATTTTTGGGGTCAAAATCAGATCACTTTTTTTAACGCCAAAATCTGTAAAATAGGGGATTATAGCCCCAAAAGCCATAAAAAAAGGATTCTTGCCCCAAAATCCGTTAAAAAAAAACCCCGTATTTTTGGGTGTCAAAGCGAAAACTTTATTAGCCCCAAAATCTGTAAAAAAAAAATTTTAATTTTTTTAGTGCCAAAAAACTTAAAAAAACCGGTTTCTGGCGAAAAACCTAAAAAACTTATTTTCGACTTCATAGCGAGATAACTTTATTAGGGGGCCAAAATTTTAAAAAGAAATTTTACAAAAAAGCTGTAAAAAAAAAAAATTTCTGATGCCAAAATCTGTAAACAAAAAACAAACAAAAAAAACTTATTTTTAGTGAAAAAAAAATAAATTGGCAAAAATCGTTAGCGCCCAAAGCGGATCCTTTTTTTAAACAAAAGGACGAAAAAGGACACATCAGACCCGAAAGCAAATTTGATAAGATAAAACCCTTTTGTTCCCACCCATTTAGGGGGACTGGGTCTCCTGGGAGGGTTTTTTTTTGAAAAATCACAGCAGAAAACCAGCAAAAAAAAGCGCCAAAAATCTTCCGGCGCTTTCCATAGACTCCTGTAGTAAATTTTCTTTCCCTGTTCTGGCGTTTTTTTTGAACATGTTGCAAAATCGACCAGTAAAAAAAATGAGCAAAAAAAAGCTCAGGGGAGACAGCAGGAGGGTTTTACAATAGAGTCTAAGGGGGAGGGTTTCAGTTGTTTTTTTCCCGCGTTTTTTTTGAAAAGAAAAACGCTGAAAAAACGATGTTTTTTTCTGTGCAGTGTAGACAGAGCCTAAGGGAGATATGTCATCCAAGGAAGGGTCAAAGCCTCGACACACGTTTTTCCCCTCTTTTCAAAAAGCTAAAAATATTACTCAATTTGGGGTCCAAATAAAGTGTAAACAACACCCCCTGTATTTCCGTTGACCAATAGAAAATTCAGTTGTATACAGATGGAATCAATAAATAAAACATCATGTCCAAAAGAGAGGACAGAATGCCTGGCATCCGGAATAAAAAGCCACCTTGCATTGAAGAGGGGGGTGCACTTGCCCGCCCTCCATTTTTATTTCTCTGGGGGCTCTCAAATATAGCTGAACGCGCACACTCTGCTATTTTGGGGAACTCCCATGAATAAATGAGGGGGAAGGGCCCCAAAAACGCCCCCCTCCCATTCCAGCACAGGTCGGCTCACAGCTGGCAAGAAATGCAAGTACAAAAGACTATACTTTGTTTCGGGGAACACCCCTTTTAAAGAGAACCTGTCACAAATTATCCCCCCTTGCTGAGGCAGCACAAGCAGTGTCAACCTGCTGTTTCTAGCATGTGCCCCTTTTATTCTTTAAGAGGGCCCGTATTTTTCAAGTATTTAATGCCAAACCTTATTCATGGCGGGTGTTAGCTCCACCCCACCAAAGGCTAGCCCCCCGCCCACCCGGGGTAATTCACCTTTTTTCTAAACCTATTCAAAGTAATGGGTTTTTATCAGTTGAGTGGGCGGGGTTAATCCAAATGACCTCTTTTTGGTGCAAAACGCAGATTTGAGTTTAAATACTCTAAAAACAGCATCTTACAGGATAAGGGACACAGTGCTGGAAACAGCAGGTCTGACACAGCTTGTGCTGTCCTCAGCAAGGGGGGCATAATCTATGTGACAGGTTACCTTTAACCGAAAACAACTGCCTGACGACTCGGTAGGCAGCTTATCTACACAAGAACAAAAGGTTCAGGCTTTTATTATCCAACCACTGAAATTTTCTATCCCTAATATCACTTGCTGAGGGACAGTTAAAAAGCCACCTTACACATTAGATGTTCGGCTGCTCTTGGGGGAGATCGTGCATGACCAACTTTACTTAGGAAGTCTAGAATGATATCTGCCTCATGTTCACTAGTTTATCTTATTTCTGGAGAGCTAAGAACCTCCATACGTACCTACATATCTGTATTTGCAACCAATATTAGAAGTTGTATTAGTTGCCTTTGTCACTTTCTCAGATTTTCACCTCTTTTAAAAACGGGTTTTGTCTGGTTAAAAAAAAAAAAAAAAAAATAAATATATATATATATATATATATATCTCATTGGGGCCAGGTTAGTCCAAAATAGGGGGAAAAAAGCTATTACTTACCTAGCTGTCTCCTGGGGAGTCACTCCTATCAACTTATGGGTCCTCAGCCCGACATACTGGAGAGGCTTGTGCTCCATTGCAAGTAGTGAATGGAGCCTGAGCCTCTCCTGTGTTGGGACAAAAACCTGTAAGTCAATAGGAGCAACTTGCTGGGAGTGACCACAGCGGAGGGTCCTTGATTTAAGTATCAACCTTCCCCCCCCCCCCCCTTTTTTTTTGGACCACTCAGATCCCAATAACATGTCTTTTTTTTTTTTTTTATTGGACAACCCATTTAAAGACCACATTATGAAATAATATAATTAATTTTGGGAGAAAGAGGGGGACGCTTCTACTCTTGAACTGTGTTTGATAATTCTCCTTTTATGTTTATATCTACTAATGTACTAAACGTACTAATACGAGAGACCTCCAATATGGACTATTCATGCAAGCTGAAAAGACCGGGCGGTGTTTCAGGTCACATGAAACCCCTTAAATCATGGTACAGCTGCTACTGTGATTACCTTGTTTAAATAGACCCAATACTGACGCAATATCCTATCGACATTTAAAACATACAATACATGTTAATATGTAATCAACTATACAAGTTTACCAATACAAGATACAAAATTTTAAATACAAAGCAATAACAAGCTTGCAACTCACTTTAAAGCAGTTGTCTCACTACATCGATTCATCTTACCTCAGTCCTGTTTTCTTGGTTTCACTTTGAATTCAGGGGCGTGTTTACTGGCTTCCACTAGGCTGCAGTAGAAGCCAGGTCTGTAGCTATAGCAACCAGTGCTTGTAGCCTACCATGAGAGATTGAACAGGTCTGTAGCTATAGTGACCCGAGGAGCTGATGCAGCCCATACAAGAGGGGATATCTCAGAATAGGTAGGATATTGTTAATGGACATATATTGCAAAGTGACTTGTTTTTGCAACATCTTTAACATAAAAAGCAATTCTTGTAGTGAGACAACGTCTTTAAGTGTGTCACAGTATTTTTGATCCTGGCTTGATCTGCATTTATGATAGTTGTGCTAGATCAGTTTTTTTTACGTTTTTAAATATAAAGAGGAATGATGCCAGTCGCTGCCAACAAATACGGAGAAAACTGAGGAATTGACAGAAAGTATGGTATAAACTTAACCTAACTTTGGGCATATGGACATAATGACGCTAGACCTTTTAATTGCTTTTAAGGTTTATGGTGGGAGGATTGCTACATTTGCAAAAAGTGTTGTCCTGTTAGATAAAACACTTTTCAAGACCTTTTACATTGACCAAATATTGGCTGAACAAGCGTTCGTGGGAATGACTGATCTCTTATGCAGGGTCAAAAAAACCTTTGTTGGCAGCAAATCTTCCTGTGTAAATGGGATATCCTGCCAACAATAATGAAAGTGAATAGCCGCACGTTCATAACTTGCAATTTTTCAATTGCTCAATTTAACGCCCCCATTGCCCTATTGGCCAGTTATCGGCTCTATGTGAAAGGAGTCAAAGGCCTGCTTCCATAAAATGATTGCTGAGTCACGATAGTGTTAAAACATTTATGCAGACGTCTGACAGACCTATCATAGGAAAAGAACACAGTATTGGCGCAGATTTACTAATGCTGGTTAATACTTAGACTAGAACTTCTGAAAATGCCAGAAATGTATTACCTTGGGTTGTCTCGCTACAAAGATTAGCTTTTAAAATGTTGGGAACACTAAATGAAGATGTTTTCCAAATATATGACATTGCTTGTTTTTTTTTTGTTAAGGAGCTGCAAGTGATTTTATCACCTTCTGAGCTCTCTCTGGTTCCCCAAGTGATTGACCTGTGTACTTATCCCCCCTGCTGTTTCTTCTATCTGATAGCAGGGAGTGACAACATCACACAGGTCGTGGCAGCACAGAACTTCAGGCAGTGAGAGCTTGTGTGGTATCTGATCTTTCAGACAAAAGCCAGTAATTACTACTGTTTACTGTACCTCAGAAGCGTCCCTGGTCCTGACAGCATGAGATTTATCTAATTATCAGAGGTCTGAATACACGGAGCTCATATGCTAATTACAGACAGCTTGACCAGGAAGTGACAGAGCAAAGCAGCATTATTTCATTCATGCATCCTATGAGGCCTTGAGATGAGACAACCCCTTTAAGCTGTGGATTCTTAGGCACTGTTGTCTGACTCTTTTTATTATCTAGTTTTTGGTTTAGTGTTCACAAAGAATTGCTCTACAATTGCATAAAGTCCTCTTTAAATCACACCTCTTCCCAAGAAAACAAGCCTTTTTATCGTGTGAAATTCAAAAGCATCTAAGAAGTGTCGGAAATATATAATAAATGTGATAAAAAAACCTTTAACAACAGTTTTCTGCTGCAAATATGGTGCAATTGCCATAGTAAATCCATGGTAAATGGCCCAATGTATCTACCGGTCTTATAATAGTCTGAGTGATGGATTCCACTATTGGGCATCTGTCATAGCCTCCGTTTAACATGTGTGCCAGAAGCTTTACTTGGTGTACACTTTAAATGTAGCAAAAATAAGTAAAGCCTAACCTGTACAATGCCCTACAGAGACTAGACGTGTTATTTACTGAACAGTTCTAATTACTTACTAAGATCAATTAAAGTGGACATTATAAGTCCATAATGAATGACAGTAATCCATATTAAAAGCGGTAGGTGCCTGGTTTAGTGTTTTAGTAGTGTCCGTATTGAGGAAAAGATTATTGCGTGAAATAGGATTTGGCAGTAAATTAAAGGGGTTTTGCCACAATGTAATGTTGACGTGGGATCCTCCAAAATGGGTATTTAGTCACTTTTCTAAATATATGTGATTGCATAAAGTGAATCCTCTGAGAGCTACAGCTTTCTTTCCATGCCCTTAGTTACCTGACTGTTTACATTAGACAGACCAGGAGCTGATCTGGCCTGTCTGCACTGTGGAGAAATATCCTGTCTCTTGTATAGAGAATCCACTGGTTCTGATGTAAACATTGTAGATGCTCCCTGGCACTGCTTGTCTCTGCTCAGACCCTCCTCCCCCTCCCCATGACTCAGCAAGCTGAGTTAATTTTGTCTCCTGATCAGATAACAGGTAAGGAACTGACTTCATGGCAAAACCCCTTTAAATAAGAGCAGGAGAAAGGCAGGTCTTGTCTGCTATCTAGGAGTTATGTTTGATTCCATGGGGTATCTATTAAAAACATTACTTTTTAGGACATGCTCATCTTTTGATATTAGTGGGTGCTAGGTGGTGTCACACTACAAACATATGGTTACTTGCGGCTTTTCCTGCAGATCGCTATGGACTTTGGTAGCGGCATTGACCGTGAGCTGCTAATTGCCAGTGACTTGATTAGAAGAGTACTTCTCCAATTGAGATAACCCTTATTCTTCACCTATTTTGTATACCTGGTTTCTTTGTCTTTCAGGTTTAGCCTATGCCTTGCTGGCAGCTGTACCACCTGTGTTTGGATTATATTCTTCATTTTATCCAGTGTTCCTGTACACTTTCTTTGGTACATCAAGGCACATATCAATAGGTAATGCATGCATGCAGGTAATACGTATAGTACTATGAAAAAACTGTATTAAAGTTTAACAATAAATGGCATACTTACATTTCCTTTTCTGTAATATATTTAATATGTTACATTTGCTGTACACAGTGATTGGCATTAAGGAAGAATCTCCTAGCTGACTTATGTTTTTGTAAAAAAAACAGACCCCAGAACAAAGCAAGTATTTTAGCCAGTGCAACAGATTGCAAAATTGTTCTTTTAAAAGGTCAAACCATCCTAAGGTGCTAAATAACCTGCAAACATATGGACAAGTAACCATGACTATGGCCATTGTGATCATAAATAGTCAACCTTATTAGGATAATACTGCATAACAGCTGCAGGGCAGGAAATTATTGCTGATAGTGGCTGCTGACTGGGTTGTAAAATATTGGATATATGTCAATTAATTGGTGTTGCACATTTTCTAACATATTAGCAACAGCTGCACGATTTTATTGTTTATTTTTTCTGCCCTTCAATTTTATATGTATATCTACAAGTTCCTGTGTCCCTTTGTGAGATAACTAGTCTATTCTCCTTTTTGTTTTTTATCTTGGTCTCCTACACAAGATGTAGGAGGTTGTAGTCCAGTACTGTTTGTCGCCTAGCTTTCCATGGATCCCAAACTACATTTAAATAGAACTCAGACTCCTATATAAAACTTTGCTGTACACGTTAGATAGGTCAATTGGCTGACGACTAGCTTCCTTTCTTCTACACTTGCATGCTTGGTATGTCCATGTGTTCTAAATTGGGAGAGAGAAAAAAGGAACTGCCGCTTCTGGTGATAACTTTTCTACCCACAAACAAAAGGTCAGGCAGTTAATATCTAGCTGCCCCATCCGTATCTCACCTAGTCTCCACTGTTGGAGAAGAAACCAAGAGGCTTTTGATGGTCATCCAGTCTCACTGAAAACATTTATCTAATGTGTATGGCCAGCTTAAAGGGGTTTTATCGTTACAAAGATCATGTCTCAGATTATGGGGACAGTAAAAATAAGCACTTTTGTAATTGGGTTGCATTACCTCTGTCACTTGGTTTAGCAGATATGAGCTTCTCTTTAAATCTGTCTTCTATTTCTGCTGTTGCTAGTCAGAATGCCCCCTGGTCGATTCTCGCACCCTAGACACGCCCCCTGCACTGTGATTCGCTGGCTGACATTTCATTCAGCCTGTTGGGATACGTCCCTAGACAAGAAACGCCCCGGCCACGCCCCCTGCGCTGTGATTGGCTGCCTGCACACTCTGTGTTTACTCCCCTCTGAGCTGTTAAAATCGATGGTGAAACCAAAGTCTGCTGGCTCTATACTCATCTCCCAGCTTTAGGGTCAATGTTCTGGGCAATTACTGGCTGTTTAAGGGGCTTTTGCCAAGAGGTTGATTCACCTCCTCACAGATCCAGTCCTTAAGCTGCTACTTGGAAAAGAAGGCGTTCTGTTCTTCAGATCGAATGCAAGCCCCGCCTCCTTATGACGTCATCACCTGTAGTGTATAACATAAGGATTCATCACTGCATCTGTATATGCTGCTTGTATAGTGCAGTGCTTAGGTGATCAACTCTGCAAGAGAGAGTTTGGGAGTTCAAGCCCCATCAGTAGCTTGTTTTTGTTTTGTTTTTTTCTTTAAAATTTGTACACATATGTAAAGATATGAAAATATATGTGTAGACATCTATAATTTTATTCATATACACACACAAAGCTCCCCTATATAGTGTCCCATCCTTGCAGTCACACCAAGCACTTCCAACATACGTGATACGATGCATATATTCTGGGGGATGAGACATGATATAGGGGAGCCCTGTATGTGTATATATATATATCATTATAGAGATTAACATATATATTTTAGGTCTCTACATATGTGTAGAATTTAGGGGGGGGAAAAAATATACCCTGTGAGGGACTAGAACTCCAAACCCCTTCGTTGTAAAAGCAATAGTCTACTGCTCTACCTCTGCACCACCAGCCCCAGTTAGTTATAAGATGAGCAGGGCCTTCTCTCAAAGCTGATTTGCTTCTCCCCCCCACTGTTTTCACTCACATGTCATGACAGCAAGCAAGGTCTTTACTTAAGCTGACATTTTGTAGTAGAGTAAAGATCTCTGCCTGTTGTCATACAATTTGGATGAACACCAACTAGTATAAGAGTGCTGCTTTCAGTTGTGTGTAAACTAAGACATATGACAGGTGCTTGCTGGAGTTGGCCCCTAAAGGCTGCAGACATAAGAAGCATGCAGGGGGCCTACAGAGCTGTTATATCCAGACAACCTTCTGCATCCCCTGCTTAAACAAAAAATTATGTCACAGTTATTCAGTGAGGGGAGACACGCCTCCTGGGAGGAGAGACACGCCTGCTGACAGGAGAGACACGCCCCTGGATTTCAAACTCAATCTGAGAAAATTAGCTGAACAGCACGAGCAGCTCAAACGATAACACCTCTTTAAGTCTCCATGGACATGTGCATTCTAAAGTTGAGATGGTCTCATTTAGTTCATTTATAAAAAATTTCAAGAAATGTTATCATTATCCTGAAATTTCAACCAAAAGCCAATGTATGTGTATAGCACCACTTGTCAACTCTCTACTTTTACCATCTCTACCCTTTGTTTCTTGTATTTCCTCAAATATGACACTTAGGGCCACATGTATGAAAACTGTCTAGGTTAAAATTCACTTTGTTTCCCCAATAGCAACCAATCAGAGCCCCCCTTTTTTCTTTTTAAAGTGCTCTGGAAAAATGTGAGGGGCGCTCTGATTGGTTGCTATGGGTAACAAAGTGAATTTTAGACCTAGACAGTTTTCATACATGTGGCCCTAAGTGTCATATTTGAGGAAATACAAGAAACGAAGGGGAGAGATAGTAAAAGTAGAGAGTTGACAAGTGACCTAATTACATGCAGCTGTTCATTTTCTGATCTACCTGGTAAGAGGAATGGTACATTGGTAAAGTAAAACCATGGATACTTTGTCTATGCTTTCCTTTACACTCCTACCACTACCACTCAAGACCTAAAAACCTGTAGGTTAAACACCTGGGGGAGAGGGAAGGGATTTCTATGAATTCTCCTTTGCCATTTATTTTCTGTTCTATAGATGTGTGAACAAGCGTATGGCCAAAGTTGGTGCAATGAGCGCCTGATGACACATTTTAATGCGCCAAAGTTTGGTGCTAAACTACCATACAAAGTTTGGTGCATAACAATATAACAATTTTAGCGCATAGAGTGTTTGGTGTGTAACACTTTCATTCATACTGTGGTATTATACACTCCTCTATAGCTACTTAGAACTGGTGCGTCGGTGCCAAGTTACAAAAATGGCGCATGCGAATTCATAGATGTCGCCCATACAGAAAGTTGCAGTTTACCAAATGGGTCCATGTGTCATCGGTCTTGGTATGGACCACTTTTGACCCTGTTCTGGAGCTCTGAGGAAGTCTGGATTCACATGGAAACATAGAATAACTGAATAATTGTGCAATGTAGCTCTTATTTTAATTCCTCATGGTACCATAGGCAGGGAAAGCTGAAAGATTGTGTGTTGGCTGTGATGCATCAGCCATGTCAGTCATAGAATACAACAAAGTACTCCCCACTTATGTGAATTACAGGAATAGAGAAATCAAATAATACCAACGAAAAAAACTACTCCTTTAAAACATACCTTTTAATAATTGAAGTTAAGACTGAAAAATGAACCTACATAAATGACAACGGAACACCCAAAAAAAAAGGGCAAGGACAGTAACACCTACACTGTCCCCTAGGCTATACACCCTATGGTACCCTACACAAGGTATCGCCTACTCAATGTAATCTAACGGCGGACCCCCAAGTGGAGACAGACAAACTTGAATACACAATGTGCAGTACCAACAAGAATAGATATGAAAAAAGCGCCAATATCAGTATAGAACAATAGCACTAGTAATAACACAAATTATAGGGACAATTAAACCCAATTACAAATAGTATGTATAAAACCCTACAGTATTGAATATAGGGTAAAAACAATGCTAGTACTTATCTGCGCCAATAGACCCAAAATGGTGATTTCGATCAATATGAGAATACGCAGGCGCTGTTACAGGTTAAGCGGCACTTAAACCCCAAACACGTTTTTTCATTCCAGGGACTCTCAGTGGGCCCGAAACAATATCCATCTACAAAAAATCATAAATCAAACATGAAATCACACTCAGAAAAAATAATAATCTATATTCCTATTTAACCCATGACTAAAAGGCCAAAAGGTACCTGGATCTCCAATGTATTTGTAATCAGGATTCAGATGGATGAAACCCAAGGATAGGAGTTGGTGTGTCTCCCCCCGGTGCGGACTCACAAACCAGTGTTGGTATTATAGTGTCCCACAGCCATGTCATACACCCGGGGGAAATAAATAACCCCCCCCCAGGATGGATACTCCCCCCAACAACGGAGGATAACGCCATTTTGTGTATCCAATTTTGTCTGTCTCCACTTGGGGGTCCGCCGTTAGATTACATTGAGTAGGCGATACCTTGTGTAGGGGACAGTTTAGGAGTTAATTCTTTTGGGGTTGCCCTTACCGGGGCGGGTTCTCCAATTGTGTGAGGTACCATAGGGTGTATAGCCTAGGGGACAGTGTAGGTGTTACTGTTCTTACCCTTTTTTTTGGGTGTTACGTTATCATTTATGTAGGTCTTAACTTCAATTATTAAAAGGTATGTTTTAAAGGAGTAGTTTTTTTCGTTGGTATTACATGTCAGTCATAGCCTAAGTGCTCTGAATGCAGCTTTACATTAATACCATTGACATTCCAAAAAGTTACGGTTTATTTTTCGGTCAGCAAAGTCATTTTAGGGTAGCTTGCCAGGATGTTGTTCCATTTAATTTGTTGAGAAACCAAAATTATTTGTTAGGTGGAATGGAAAAAAACTTCAATTGTGTCCTATTTTTTTTTTTTCAAACACTGTGTGGTGACATGTTAACTTTAGTCTGTGGGTCAGTAGAATTATAGTGATACTAAATATATGTAGCTGTACCATTTAAAAAAAAAAAATAATAATAATTTGCTTTGCATTGCCATGTTAATAGCCATTGTATTCATTTTTCTGTCCAAAGAGCTGTATGAGGGTTTGTTTTTTTGTGTGAGATGAGCTGTCGTTTTTGCTGCAACCATCTTGGTATCTATGCTATTTTTTCAATCACTTTTTATTTAATCTTTTTTTTTTTTTCTGGGAAGAGGGGCGACTAAATAAGTCAGCGTCGATCTCTCATGTGAACGCCGCTGCGTCTTCCTCATAGCCCGTAGTGATAGTCACTGCTAAATGTTTAGATCTGTCTCTGGGTCCGTCCTGTCGGTCCCAGAGACGGATCTAAAAAGCGTTTGTAACACGGAGTTAAAGCTCCGTGTGAACAAGCCCTAACAGGAACTCTGGCGATGGGTATTTGTATTTATTTATTTTGTATTATGCTCACTGTTTGGACGGTTATGGGCATGGCGATACCAATTATGTTTGTTTGCTACATATACTTAGGCACCAAGCTGCCACGAAGGCTAAACTGCAGCCTGAAAACAGCCCCAACTCCTTCAACCTAGAGGTTTAGATGGGGGTGCCACAGCTGTAGACTGCTGAGTTGATATAGCTGGGCTTCATCCAAAGTCCCCTAACAGCATTTTCAGTTGAGAGCCATATGGGAAAGAGGCGTCCCAAACCGCACAATTTTGTTTTTAGTCCGTTTCGAACATTTTATTCAATGTTGTATTTTCATGTGTATTAGAAAAATAAACCGTTTATCACACGTATGCTCTGCTGCATTACAGGTACTTTTGCGGTTATCAGCCTGATGATTGGTGGCGTTGCAACGCGAATAGCCCCAGATGAAATGTTTGATATAGTGGAAACCAATCTCACGAACAGCACAGAGCTCTTACAGAAGATTGAAGCTAGAGATGCAATGCGAGTGAAAGTAGCTGTGGCAATCACTTTGCTTTCTGGTCTAATCCAGGTACGTTTTTACGGTTTATGTATTTGAACACTACAGAATACTTTATATGGTTGCTCGTGTATTTTCTATACTGTATTTTTACATATGTATTTTCAAATCAATACTGTTCTTTTTACCCTGTGAAAGCAGTTTGGCTGTAAGCCGAGCTATAAAATGAATGAGTGGTGTCAAATTAATTTCAAAAGCACAGAGAAAACTAAAACTATACATCACTTCAAAGTTCTAAACACCTCCCTATATAACTTTCCATATTGCATTTTGCTATTTATGACCAATTTCTGTGCTTCTTTCTGCAGCCAATAGCTGGTATTTCTCTACATAAATTGCCTTTGCTCCCTTCATAAGGCCTTGTCCCCACGGCACTGTTTTTCAGACAGTTTTCGGTTTTGAAAACCGGCTGACAAACTTTTACACGGCCCTTAATGGAAAATCCGTGCAGAGGTCCCCACTGCACGGAATTTCCTCTGGACGGTTGTTTAGACTGCCGGCGGTCCGAAAAACATAGAACAAGTTCATTCTACTGACCGTTTTTTTGGACGAAAGATGAATATGTCTATGTGAAGGGGGAGGGCTTTTCTCTGCTAACCGCGGAGAAAAGCCGTCCCCCGGCGGCCTTGTGCACGGCACGAAAACAGGACAAATACCAGTCGGATGAACCGACCAGTATTTGTCCTGTGCCCCTTAGGCTATGTTCACACGGCTTATTTTGGGACGGATTTCAGCCCGGGGAGAAAGTGACATGTCAATTATTCATGACGGTATACGTGACGTGGATAATGAATGTCTATGGGGCCGGCGGGCTGCCGGCCCCCCTGCCTCGCTCTGCTCCCATACACACGCCGTAATAGCAGGCGAAATCCGTCCCGCAATTACGCCGTGAATAAGCCATGTCAACTCGGCCTAAAGGTTAGTTGTGTGAAAATAACCATTCCATTGCCAAGGACATATATATTTATCATGACTTTAATCCCTTTTTAACATATGGTGTACAGTTAATGTTGTACAGTGCGGACTCTCTTTCTGAGTCCACTTCATAGCCAGGACATGCTGGTAGTGTCTTGTAAGCGTGACTGTGGCAGGGTGTAATAGGAGAGCCATATTATAATGCTATTCTGCAATACAATTGTACTTTAGAATGTTATAAGAGCTATTGTGCCCCATGGTGCTCAAGTACCCTGGGTGACTAAAAGTACAAAAAGTTTTAAAAATAATAAAACTAAAATAACTAAAAGTTCAAAACGCCCCCCTATTACCATTGCATAAGTTAAGAAATAAAAAAGTTTAAAAGCAACCGGTATTGCTGCATCCATAAAAGTCTAATCTATTAAAGTAAGGGTGCATCCACATGGCAGTGTGAAAATACCGTCCGGATTCTGATTAAAGAATCTAGCGAGTATTTTGACGTCTTTTACATAGCTGAGGGGGACAGTTCTGCCCGCGGTTTGCGGATTCGCCTGTCCCCCCTCAACTATTGACATACACATCTTACACCCGAAAACCGTATGGAAGAATGAACATGTTCTAAATTTTTAGGAACGCCGACAGTGTAATAAAAACATCCAGCAGAAAATACTTGCAGTGTGAACTACTGCACAGATTTTCAGTAGGTCACTGAAGTTTTTGAGGCAGTCGTTCTCAGAGCTGCCCTCTGTTTTGCCTTATAATGGGCACGACCCTGTTTATACCATGATCAGGCATAAGGGCAGAGACAACCCATGTTAATAGTATTCTGTAACTGCTAAGAGCAAAAAAAGGATGTGTTTGTAGAATCCTTCTATAATGAATGAATTGTTAAACATAATGCATACACTTTAAGAGGTTTTCTCACCATGCTGTTTCACAGAGCCACGGGCAGCTTCAGACTCACACTTCCCGGTCAGGCTGTGGGTGGTTTTATAGCAGTGATTAGCATATCGGCTCTGCCATTCCTAGCTATTGTAGTTACACCGATATGGCTGCAGGAGATTTATAAAAGCTCTAAAGGGTGAAAGCTTCTCGTATAGTTAGGTAAAAAGTCCTTTGCTTGAGATAAGACTCTGCAAGAAGTGACCAACTATAGTCAAACTGAGTGACAGCAGCCTAGAGCAATGAGAGATGAGAGGGGGCAGGGAGAGCTGGTCAGTAACGAGAGAAACTTGTGTACGCTAAGAGAAGGTAAAATGTTATTTATCTCCCGACCAAAGAAAAATCAAACAGCAATGTATTTGGTAATGTTT